>CAHIKZ030005341.1:1102500-1180000 GCA_903632075.3 Acanthosepion pharaonis
TAAAAAGTGCTTAACGTCTCCTACCAATAGTTCGTAAATTATGGACTATTCCTCGTTGTGGTCGCATCTATTATCTATTTGATTTCAGTGAGAAAATGAAAGCAATCAAGAAAGAAAGAAGGGAAGCTAGAAGCGCTTAACGACTGTTTCAGTGAAATAGAAAAAGTTTTCAATTTCACATTTATTCCTTTCTAACCACTTCTTAAAATAGCAACTAGCATTTATATGATTGTTATTACAATATTGTGTTAAAGGTGTTAATCACAAATATTTAACGATGTCATAGGGGAATATCTACGGATATTTTATTATCGTAGAACTCATCATAAGCTTATAAATTACTTCCTGAGAAGCTGACCTTGGGCTAATTAATGCGGAGGGTTTCGGTCTTTTACCTTCAGCGCCATATTTATGTAAAACTTATAATTTGGAAATAAAAAGAAATATTTTATCTTTATTCGACACTTTAATTCGGCAAAATCTTTCTTCGTATACGCAACATATCTCCTTAGTTGTTTAGAGATATTTTGCGCTCATTTTTTTCTTTTCTTTTAAAATCGCCATTCTTTATGATCCCTTCGCATAAAGTAAATCTTAAAAGACGTTAGGGAAACTTAACTATGCAATATTTCGCATACATCACAGTACGCGTGCAACAAAACAAAAAATATATATTAGCAATGTACCGAGCCCCGCTTAAGTTTTAATTACAATAAATGTTCGATATTTAAATTTAAATAAGTTGTTTATTTAATTTTTAATCTCGTGTAACTACAGTAGTTACTACATGTTATTTCAGGTTGTTTATGATTCGCCGAGATCGAAAAACGGACAGACAGTGAGACGGACACACGTACGCCGTGTTTTATTATTATAGATTAACTAAAGAATAAAGAATCAAAATTCATAAGAAAATTTGTTTAAGAAGACAGTGAAATTTTCATGGTGCTTTCTAGTTAAAATAAATATAATAATATAACTTATCCGCTCAGGTTGTCATATTTTTTTTAATAATATTTTAGTTTATCAATGAAATATATTATGTTCGTTCGTAAATCTGATACGATACTTAAAAATTGAGGAAACTGAGATTATTATAGCTTATGAAGTATATCTTACAATTCATAATTAACCTTTCAACAGAAACGAGAAAAATGGTGAAAAAATATTTTAAAAATGTCAGTCTATAATCAAACTTGTATAAATACAAAATTACTAACTAAAAAAACATATATATATATATATATATATATATATATATATATATATATATATATATATATATTGTAAATAATGCATTGGCGCATATGTTTAATATATATGCATATATATACAATTTTTTTGTGCGTTTATGCATATTTATTATCCTACACATACATATATATATATATATATATATATATATATATATATATATATATATATATATATATGCATGTACATACATACAGACATACACATATATACACACAAACACTCACATACATACATATATATATATATATATATATACACAAACACAGACACACGCACACACATATATATTAATATGTATTTCGGCAGCACTTTTTTTCATGCATCATTCATTGAAAACGATTGACAAGGAAAATTTAATTAATCCTTTTTACAATAAATTGTTCAAATTACTTAAATTTGGGCATTAAATAACTCATAGTGATAAATGTCCATTGTAGAGCATCTATCTATGGTGAGGTTGAAGCCCAAGTTATTTAAATTGAAGTGCACCACATATCTGATATATATATATATATATATATATATATATATATATATATATGTAAAGATATTTTTATGTTTATACATTCTTTTTATAGATACAAATATTTAAGTAAATGCCCTGTTTATAATAAACAGTGTTAATAACATTTACCGGCCTGAATGTCCGAAAAATTGTGATAGAAAATATGCGTCCTCTGTCAAGAATCGAAACTGTATCCTATGCGGAACAATCATACAACCTGACGTGCTTTTACCGATTTAGCCACAGAGGAGCGTTTCGGTTAGCAGGGTCGATTTTTCTGTTTTTAAACTAATATTTCAGGCTATATGACGGTTCCGTATAGGACACAGGTTCGATTCCTGTCGAAGGACGCATATTTTATATGACAATTTCTCTGATATTCAGGCCGGTAAATGTTGTTAATACTGTTAATATTATAAACAGAGCATTTACTTAAATATTTGTATCTATAAAAAAGAATGTATAAGCATAAAAATGTCTTAAAATAATTGTCGGACAGTGTCCATTTCATGTTCATTTTGGGCTCGCCGTACTTTTATGACATTATAGAATGGTTAACATTTTAGGCATATAAATGAAAGAATATTACACATTATACAAACTATTGTAATAAAAATATATCCGTCGGAAATTATTGAAATAGATAATTAAAAACTATAAAACAAAACGGAAACAGTTATTCTTTTCATAACTGTCTTTCAACTGGAATCCGATTACGTTTTTTTATTAATCATTTGGATTTGTAGGCTACCATATTATATTACTCTTAAATCAACCCTGTCAACGCATTCATTCACAATAAATGTTACATTTTGGTCCAAATCTGATGTACACAGACTATGTTATAATGTGCCCGCTCACTTCCATTGTATATCGTATGCTTGGAAGGAAAGTGTGTAGAGCGTGGTTTCTGACCGTATCACAGACGTTATATCTATGATCATTATTTGTGCACCAATTTGGCCAATGACAATATTCACCAAGCCAGGCACAGGTTCCATCTATGATCATTATTTGTGCACCAGTTTGGCCAATGACAACATTATCCAAAAACGGTAGAGGATTAATCTAGAATCATGATTTGCGCAACAGTTTTGCCAATTAAAACATTATTAAAGCCCGGCACAGGTTTCATCTATGATGATGATTTGTGCACCACTTTGGCCAATGACAACATTCCCAAAGCCCGTCAGAGGTTCTATCTATGATCATTATTTGTGCACCAGTTTGGCCAATGACAATATTCTGCAAGCCAGGCAGATGTCCCATCAATGATCATGATTTGTGCATCAGTTACGCCAATGACAACATTCTCCAAACCCGGTAAACATTTCGTCTATAATCATGATTTGTGCACCAGTTTGGACAATGACAACATTCCCTAAGCACAGCAGAGGTTCCATCTATGATCATGATTTCTGTACCTGTTTGCCCAATGACAACATTCTCCAAGTCCGGCAGAGGTTCCATCTATGATCATGATTTCTGTACATGTTTGACCCATGACAACATTCACCAAACCCGGCAGAGGATCCATCTATGATCATGATTTCTGTACGTGTTAGAACCATGACAACATTCTCCAAGCCCGGCAGAGGTTCCATCTATGATCATGATTTCTGTACCAGTTTGGCCAATGACAACATTCTCCAAGCCCGGCAGAGTTTCCATCTATGATCACGATTTCTGGACCTGTTTGCCCAATGACAACATTCTCCAAGCCCGGCATAGGTTCCATCTATGATCATGATTTCTATACCTGTTTGCCTAATGACAACATTCTCCAAGCCCGGCAGAGGTTCTATCTATGATCGAGATTACTATAACAGTCTGGCCAATGACAACATTCTCCAAGCCCGGCAGAGGTTCCATCTATGATCATTATTTGTGAAACCAGTTTGGCCAATGACAATATTATCCAAGCCCGGCAGAGTTTCCATCTATGATATTGATTTCTGTAACAGTTTGGACAATGACTACATTCTCCAAGACCGGCAGAGGTTCTATCTATGATCGAGATTACTATAACAGTCTGGCAAATGACAACATTCTCCAAGCCCGGCAGTGGTTCTATCTATGATCGAGATTACTATAACAGTCTGGCCAATGACAACATTCTCCAAGCACGGCAGAGGTTCCATCTATGAACATGATTTCTGTACGTGTTTGCCCAATGACAAAATTCTGCAAGCCCGGCAGAGGTTCCATCTATGATCATGATTTCTGTACCTGTTTGCCCAATGACAACATTCTCCAAGCCGGCAGAGGTTCCATCTATGATCGTGATTTCTATAATAGTCTGGCCAATGACAACATTCTCCAAGCCCGGCAGAGGTTCCATCTATGATCATTATTGGTGCACAAGTTTGGCCAATGACAATATTATCCAAGCCCGGCAGAGTTTCCATCTATGATATTGATTTCTGTAACAGTTTGGCCAATGACTATATTCTCCAAGCCCGGCAGAGGTTCCATCTATGACCATGATTTCTGTACCTGTTTGCCTAATGACAACATTCTCCAAGCCCGGCAGAGGTTCCATCTATGATCATGATTTCTGTACCTGTTTGCCCAATGACAACATTCTCCAAGCCCGGCAGAGGTTCCATATATGATCATTATTTGTACACCAGATTGGCCAGTAACAACATTCTCCAAGCCCGGCAGTGGTTCCATCTATGATCATGATTTCTGTACCTGTTTGCCCAATGACAACATTCTCCAAGCCCGGCAGAGGTTCCATATATGATCATTATTTGTACACCAGATTGGCCAGTAACAACATTCTCCAAGCCCGGCAGAGGTTCCATCTATGATCATGATTTCTGTACCTGTTTGCCCAATGCCAACATTCTCCAAGCCCGGCAGAGGTTCCATCTATGATAATTATTTGTACACCAGATTGGCCAGTAACAACATTCTCCAAGCCCGGCAGAGGTTCCATCTATGATCATGATTTCTGTACGTGTTTGCCCAATGACAATATTCTCCAAGCCCGGCAGAGGTTCCATATATGATCATGATTTCTGTAACTGTTTTCCCAATGACAACATTTTCGCAGCCCGGCAGAGGTTCCATCTATGATCATGATTTCTGTACCTGTTTGCCCAATGACAACTTGTCCAAGCCCGGCAGAGGTTCCAGCTATGATCACGATTTCTGGACCTGTTTGCCCAATGACAACATTCTCCAAGCCCGGCATAGGTTCCATCTATGATCATGATTTCTATAACTGTTTGCCTAATGACAACATTCTACTAGCCCGGCAGAGGTTCTATCTATGATCGAGATTACTATAACAGTCTGGCCAATGACAACATTCTCCAAGCCCGGCAGAGGTTCCATCTATGATCATTATTTGTGCACCAGTTTGGCCAATGACAATATTATCCAAGCCCGGCAGAGTTTCCATCTATGATATTGATTTCTGTAACAGTTTGGCCAATGACTACATTCTCCAAGCCCGGCAGAGGTTCTATCTATGATCGAGATTACTATAACAGTCTGGCAAATGACAACATTCTCCAAGCCCGGCAGTGGTTCTATCTATGATCGAGATTACTATAACAGTCTGGCCAATGACAACATTCTCCAAGCACGGCAGAGGTTCCATCTATGAACATGATTTCTGTACGTGTTTGCCCAATGACAAAATTCTGCAAGCCCGGCAGAGGTTCCATCTATGATCATGATTTCTGTACCTGTTTGCCCAATGACAACATTCTCCAAGCCCGGCAGAGGTTCCATATATGATCATTATTTGTACACCAGATTGGCCAGTAACAACATTCTCCAAGCCCGGCAGAGGTTCCATCTATGATCATGATTTCTGTACCTGTTTGCCCAATGCCAACATTCTCCAAGCCCGGCAGAGGTTCCATCTATGATAATTATTTGTACACCAGATTGGCCAGTAACAACATTCTCCAAGCCCGGCAGAGGTTCCATCTATGATCATGATTTCTGTACTTGTTTGCCCAATGACAATATTCTCCAAGCCCGGCAGAGGTTCCATATATGATCATGATTTCTGTAACTGTTTTCCCAATGACAACATTTTCGCAGCCCGGCAGAGGTTCCATCTATGATCATGATTTCTGTACCTGTTTGCCCAATGACAACTTTGTCCAAGCCCGGCAGAGGTTCCAGCTATGATCATGCTTTCTGTACCTGTTTGTCCAAGGATAACATTCTCAAAGCAGCCAGAGATTCCATCAATGATAATGATTTCTGTACCTGTTTGCCCAATGACAATATTCTCCAAGCCCGGCAGAGGTTACATCAATGTTCATGATTTCTGTACCTGTTTGCCCAATGACAACATTCTCCAAGCCCGGCTGAGGTTCCATCTATGATCATGATTTCTGTAACTGTTTGCCCAATGACAACATTCTCCAAGCCCGGCAGAGGTTCCATCTATGATCATGATTTCTGTAACTGTTAGCCCAATGACAACATTCTCCAAGCCCGGCAGAGGTTCCATTTATGACCATGATTTCTGTACCTGTTTGCACAACGACAACATTCTAGAAGCCCGGCAGAGGTTCCAGCTATGATCATGCTTTCTGTACCTGTTTGTCCAATGAAATATTCTCAAAGCAGGGCATAGGTTCCATCAATGATCATGATTTCTGTACCTGTTTGCCCAATGACAATATTCTCCAAGCCCGGCGGGGGTCCATCAATAATCATGATTTCTGTACCCGTTTGCCCAATGACACCATTCTCAAAGCCCGGCATAGGTTCCATCTATGAACATGATTTCTATACCAGTCTGGCCAATAACAACATTCTCAAAGCCCGGCAGAGGTTCCATCTATGATCATGATTTCTGTAACCTGTTTGCCCAATGACAACATTCTCCAAGCACGGCAGAGGGTCAATCTATGATCATGATTTCTGTACCTGTTTTCCCAATGACAACATTCTCCAAGCCCCGTAGAGGTACCATCAATGATCATGATTTCTGTACTAGTTTGGCCAATGACAACATTCTCCAAGCCCGGCAGATTTTCCATTTATGATCATGATTTATGTACCTATTAGCCAGAATAGAACATTCTCCAAGCCCGGCAGAGGTTTCATCTATGATCATGATTTCTGTACCTGTTTGCCCAATGACAACATTCTCCACGCCCGGCAGAGGTTCCATCTATGATCATTATTTGTATACCAGTTTGGCCAGTAACAACATTCTCCAAACCCGGCAGAGGTTCCATCTATGATCATGATTTCTGTACCTCTTTGCCCAATGACAACATACTCCAAGCCAGGCTGAGGTTCCATCTAAGATCATGATTTCTGTACCTGTTTGCCCAATGACAACATTCTCCAAGCCCGGCAGATTTTCCATCTATGATCATGATTTCGGTACCTATTTGTCCAAATACAACTTTCTCCAGGCCCGGCAGAGGTTCCATCTATGATCATAATTTCTGTAACTGTTTGCCGAAAGACAACATTCTCCAAGCCCGGTAGAGGTTCCATCTATAATCATGTTTTCTGTACCAATTTGGCCAATGACAACATTCTCCAAGGCCGGCAGAATTTCCATCTATGATCATTATTTGTACACCAGTTTGGCCAGTAACAACATACTCCAAGCCAGGCAGAGGTTCCATCTATGATCATGATTTCTGTAACTGTTTGGCCAATGACAACATTCTCCAAGCCCGGCAGAGGTTCCATCTATGATCATGATTTCTGTACCTGTTTGCCCAACGACAACATTCTCAAACACGGCAGAGGTTCCACCTATGATCATGATTTCTGTACTTGTTTGCCCAATGATAAAATTCTCCAAGCCCGGCAGATGTTCCATCTATGATCGTGATTTCTGTACCTGTTTGCCCAATGACAACATTCTGCAAGCCCGGCACTGGTTCCATCTATGATCATGATTTCTCTACCAATTTGGCCAATGACAACATTCTCCAAACCCGGCAGAAGTTCCATCTGTGATCATTATTTAGGCACCTGTTTGGCCAGCAACAACATTCTCCCTGCCCGGCACCCACATTATTTTCTCTTCAAAAATAAAATCCCAGTTGAAAGGAATGTAAGATTTCAGGACCTCAAGGAAATCCAAGAACCTGTGATGTGTCGGCTGCTCGCTATCCCAAGAATAGAAATTTGTCTAATACGCCTATTAATGGAAATGTAGCTGGTTAAAGTTTGTGGTTCCCTAAATGGGTTACTTCGAAAGGCGGAATTGATATGTTGATTTTCTAAATGTAGCTTAGATGTGGCACAAGGCCGAAAGTATTGTGCACCTTACGAGGATCGAATTCATTTTTCTGTACCAAATGTTCTAGCGAGACAAACTTGCTAACCAATACACCACGTGACCGAATTGGTATATTCTTTTTATAACCCCATTCCCGATACATTTTGATCAGACCTTTATAAGATGATTCCCAACCTGGGGCGCATTCCTCACCGGTGGGGTATCGTGATAATTTTATGGGGCATGCGTAGGATGTACACGCTTCTTCTTACTAAACCAGCGTGAGCTCAAATATCATTTTGTATTATATTTTATTATTTCTACCTTTCATTTCTCTATGTTTTGAAACTATATATATATATTTAACTATCTTTTTGTATTTTTAGTTTTCCTCTTTCATGGACGCCATGGTCTTTGCAGGCTTGTTTAATGACAAAGTTAATGGCCTTTTAAGCTTCCTCCACGTGTATTTCAGTAAAATTTTGAATATGTAAGAATTAAATATTACCGGTAGTGGGGTCTTCAGAATTTTAGAAATATCAAAGTGGGGTATGGCCCCAAATCGGTTGGGAACCACTGTCTTATGCTAAATTCATAACATCATCTTCATCCGTGCTACTCAAAGTGTGGTACGCGTAGCACTGTCTGTATGGGAATTATAGACTATTAGCACGCAACTGCCATCGAAAGATAAAAGATGTTTCTGAAACCTACAACATCTTTTGTTTCTTTTTGGATATAAGTAAATATAGAATAGCTTTATGTCACTAAAATTTCTTTGAAAGCCCTTTTACAATTCCTTTCGACATTTATCGAGACTGGCTTTTCAGCCAGGTGAATTATTTAAACAAAATACGGAAATAAAATGAATATCTATTTTAAACTTGGGTATGATGATAAGCTATATCCGGTAGCAAGGACTCTGATCGGGAAACTGGATGTTTTTTTTTGTAGGGGTGGGGGGTGGAATCACTGCTTAATTGCTGTTATTCTCATGTTCATATGTTTGACCCGGGGTAGTAACACCTGTTAGGATCCAACTATGGCCATATAGTGAACCCCTAAACAAAAATCAGTACTATATTTTTATAGTAAAATTACCACCAATACACTATCGTAGTGAAATTACTAACAATATATTTAAAAAATTTAACAACAATACTACATGATCTACAAACTATATATCTAAAAAGCATAGCTTTACTCTGGAAGCAAAAAATCATCTACAAATTATCTGTAGTTGAAAGCATAAAATTACGTACAAAATATTTAGATTTCGGCATTAAATAATGAATAGAGATATTGATATGCCGCTAAACAAAATCAACCAACCATTTTACATTTTATGAAGCAGTAATTGAAATAAGGTTAAATGACAAAGAATATGGAAGCATATCTTTTATATTAGAAACATATCCAAATATTAACACTAATCCGCTTAGTAAAATATTTAATAAAAACACGCTCAAATATGTTAACTCTGTCTCTTATATTGAGCGCTTTCTAATAAGTACCGCGCATATAATATATAAATAATGATATATATAATATATTACACACACACACACACACATATATATATATATATTTATGTTTATATTTATATACACACACTTTACACACACACACACATATATATGTCTTTTCTTTGCTTTGTCTATAGCCCAATATGTGTTTCAACTACGTATACGTATGCATCATACATATGCATGTATATGCACTTCTTACTTTAATTTGTTCCTTTTTTATCTATATGCTTGTGTATATAAAATATTCATGGTTGGTTTGTGTAGATTTATTAGTGCATTTATGCTTGAAGTTTGCTGAGTCTGATTGTATGTGTGTGTGATTGTATATGCTTTTACCTGTATATACATATGTCTGACATAATTTTCTCTTGCATGTTTTTATATGTATGTTTGTCTTCATTATTTTTCTTTTTTCTTCTTTTTTTATTTTTTTAATATTTATTTTTTTAATATTTTTCCTTCCTGTGTGAATATACTTCTCTGTATTTGCGTGCTCAAATATTTACCCGCCTTTATACATACGTGTTTGTGTATTATTATTTGAATGTGTTTGTGCTGTCATTTGAAAATTCCCTTCCCTACCTAACTCCTTATTTGAATTCAGACTTCCATGTATCAGATATGTGTAGCAATCGGAGATACTTTTTTTTTATCAGGGTCGAACTTCACTGATAAATTGACACTTCGCTAAGAACAATAATAAATTATAAATATTTTCTCTCCTGGTTTCATTTCTGAGTAATCTTTTAAAAGAATACTAAACTTGATGCTTGGCTAATTTTAGAATTTGAAATCTGAAATTTTTAATTTTAATTTCAACTGTTAACTGTTTTTATATTTATTTCTAATTTAATCTAATCTTAACTTTATTGCATTAATAGATTGTACTTATGTTAGAGTATGATGTGATATTATTTTGAATTACCATATACTTGTATTCTGATTGGTTATCATAAGTTACGTAACAAATGTTTCCCCTACTGAGGGGGTTTAATTGGCTTTTGAACTCTTAAAATCGTTTATTTTCCATTCAACATCATCACTTATAACATGCATATGTTCTAAAATTAAATAAAAATTAGAAACATTATATTTATTATTGTTTTTTTTTTTAATATACTTTGTAATTTTATTATTTATTAACATGTTTAAATATTTTGTTCATAGGAGGTTGTATTATTTTCTATTGTTATTATTTGTTTTATAATGTTGTTACTTTCTGTCTGAATTTCTGGGATGAGGAGTTATTATTATTTATAATATTTACATGTGGACTATTGTCCTCATCTTTGTTGTTGTTATCACCTGATCGCCTTCTGTCTGAATTTCTGGGATGAGGAGTTATTATTATTTATAATATTTACATGTGGACTATTGTCCTCATCTTTGTTGTTGTTATCACCTGATCACCTTCTGTCTGAATTTCTGGGATGAGGAGTTATTATTATTTATAATATTTACATGTGGACTATTGTCCTCATCTTTGTTGTTGTTATCACCTGATCACCTTCTGTCTGAATTTCTGGGATGAGGAGTTATTATTATTTATAATATTTACATGTGGACTATTGTCCTCATCTTTGTTGTTGTTATCACCTGATCGCCTTCTGTCTGAATTTCTGGGATGAGGAGTTATTATTATTTATAATATTTACATGTGGACTATTGTCCTCATCTTTGTTGTTGTTATCACCTGATCACCTTCTGTCTGAATTTCTGGGATGAGGAGTTATTATTATTTATGGGATGACTAGTCATTATTATTTATACCTTCTGTTTGAATTTCTGGGATGAGGGTTATTATTATTTATAATATTTACTGGACTATTGTCCTCATCTTTGTTGTTGTTATCACCTGATCGCCTTCTGTCTGAATTTCTGGGATGAGGAGTTATTATTATTTATAATATTTACATGTGGACTATTGTCCTCATCTTTGTTGTTGTTATCACCTGATCACCTTCTGTCTGAATTTCTGGGATGAGGAGTTATTATTATTTATAATATTTACATGTGGACTATTGTCCTCATCTTTGTTGTTGTTATCACCTGATCGCCTTCTGTCTGAATTTCTGGGATGAGGAGTTATTATTATTTATAATATTTACATGTGGACTATTGTCCTCATCTTTGTTGTTGTTATCACCTGATCACCTTCTGTCTGAATTTCTGGGATGAGGAGTTATTATTATTTATAATATTTACATGTGGACTATTGTCCTCATCTTTGTTGTTGTTATCACCTGATCACCTTCTGTCTGAATTTCTGGGATGAGGAGTTATTATTATTTATAATATTTACATGTGGACTATTGTCCTCATCTTTGTTGTTGTTATCACCTGATCACCTTCTGTCTGAATTTCTGGGATGAGGAGTTATTATTATTTATAATATTTACATGTGGACTATTGTCCTCATCTTTTGTTGTTGTTATCACCTGATCACCTTCTGTCTGAATTTCTGGGATGAGGAGTTATTATTATTTATAATATTTACATGTGGACTATTGTCCTCATCTTTGTTGTTGTTATCACCTGATCGCCTTCTGTCTGAATTTCTGGGATGAGGAGTTATTATTATTTATAATATTTACATGTGGACTATTGTCCTCATCTTTGTTGTTGTTATCACCTGATCGCCTTCTGTCTGAATTTCTGGGATGAGGAGTTATTATTATTTATAATATTTACATGTGGACTATTGTCCTCATCTTTGTTGTTGTTATCACCTGATCACCTTCTGTCTGAATTTCTGGGATGAGAATTATTATTATTTATAATATTTACATGTGGACTATTGTCCTCATCTTTGTTGTTGTTATCACCTGATCACCTTCTGTCTGAATTTCTGGGATGAGGAGTTATTATTATTTATAATATCTACATGTGGACTATTGTCCTCATCTTTTTGTTGTTATCACCTGATCACCTTCTGTCTGAATTTCTGGGATGAGGAGTTATTATTATTTATAATATTTACATGTGGACTATTGTCCTCATCTTTGTTGTTGTTATCACCTGATCGCCTTCTGTCTGAATTTCTGGGATGAGGAGTTATTATTATTTATAATATTTACATGTGGACTATTGTCCTCATCTTTGTTGTTGTTATCACCTGATCACCTTCTGTCTGAATTTCTGGGATGAGAGTTATTATTTATAATATTTACATGTGGACTATTGTCCTCATCTTTGTTGTTGTTATCACCTGATCGCCTTCTGTCTGAATTTCTGGGATGAGGAGTTATTATTATTTATAATATTTACATGTGGACTATTGTCCTCATCTTTGTTGTTGTTATCACCTGATCGCCTTCTGTCTGAATTTCTGGGATGAGGTTATTATTATTTATAATATTTACATGTGGACTATTGTCCTCATCTTTGTTGTTGTTATCACCTGATCACCTTCTGTCTGAATTTCTGGGATGAGGAGTTATTATTATTTATAATATTTACATGTGGACTATTGTCCTCATCTTTGTTGTTGTTATCACCTGATCACCTTCTGTCTGAATTTCTGGGATGAGGAGTTATTATTATTTATAATATTTACATGTGGACTATTGTCCTCATCTTTGTTGTTGTTATCACCTGATCACCTTCTGTCTGAATTTCTGGGATGAGGAGTTATTATTATTTATAATATTTACATGTGGACTATTGTCCTCATCTTTGTTGTTGTTATCACCTGATCACCTTCTGTCTGAATTTCTGGTATCAGGAGTTATTATTATTTATAATATTTACATGTGGACTATTGTCCTCATCTTTGTTGTTGTTATCACCTGATCGCCTTCTGTCTGAATTTCTGGGATGAGGAGTTATTATTATTTATAATATTACATGTGGACTATTGTCCTCATCTTTGTTGTTGTTATCACCTGATCACCTTCTGTCTGAATTTCTGGGATGAGGAGTTATTATTATTTATAATATTTACATGTGGACTATTGTCCTCATCTTTGTTGTTGTTATCACCTGATCGCCTTCTGTCTGAATTTCTGGGATGAGGAGTTATTATTATTTATAATATTTACATGTGGACTATTGTCCTCATCTTTGTTGTTGTTATCACCTGATCACCTTCTGTCTGAATTTCTGGGATGAGGAGTTATTATTATTTATAATATTTACATGTGGACTATTGTCCTCATCTTCGTTGTTGTTATCACCTGATCACCTTCTGTCTGAATTTCTGGGATGAGGTTATTATTATTTATAATATTTACATGTGGACTATTGTCCTCATCTTTGTTGTTGTTATCACCTGATCACCTTCTGTCTGAATTTCTGGGATGAGGAGTTATTATTATTTATAATATTTTGGACTATTGTCCTCATCTTTGTTGTTGTTATCATTCACCTTCTGTCTGAATTTCTGGTATGTTATTTTTATAATATTTACATGTGGACTATTGTCCTCATCTTTGTTGTTGTTATCACCTGATCGCCTTCTGTCTGAATTTCTGGGATGAATTTCTGGGATCAGGATCGCCTTCTGTCTGAATTTCTGGGATTATTATTATTTATAATATTTACATGTGGACTATTGTCCTCATCTTTGTTGTTGTTATCACCTGATCACCTTCTGTTTGAATTTCTGGGATGAGGGAGTTATTATTTATAATATTTACATGTGGACTATTGTCCTCATCTTTGTTGTTGTTATCACCTGATCACCTTCTGTCTGAATTTCTGGGATGAGGAGTTATTATTATTTATAATATTTACATGTGGACTATTGTCCTCATCTTTGTTGTTGTTATCACCTGATCGCCTTCTGTCTGAATTTCTGGGATGAGGAGTTATTATCGATGGACTATTGTCCTCATCTTTGTTGTTGTTATCACCTGATCACCTTCTGTCTGAATTTCTGGGATGAGGAGTTATTATTATTTATAATATTTACATGTGGACTTCGCCTATGGTGATGTTATAGCAACGCCTGAAATAACAAAGATAAGGCCAATAGTTCGAATGCAAATCATAGTATTACTTGTTTATAAAATAAGTATACATTTTTAAAAGTTTACTTTTAATATATTTATTATACTCTCCGACAAATTTACCATTATAGAATGTTGGTATATACCAGCCTCCCTTTGGTAATAGGATCTGTCACACGGTTGTTTTTAATGTAGAGGTGCCCAAACGCTTATATATGGGCCAAGAACAAACTTGCAAATTTGAATTACTAAAGGAAATTAACTGATACTGAAATACCCCCCACCACCACCCATAAAAACAAAGAAGCAAAAGCACGGCACGTGGAATTAGAACAACTACCTCTCTGAACTAAATGAAGGTTTCGGCTCGTCATTTCAACGTATATCACCTGGAGAAGTTCGGAGCGTACAACGGCTGAAACGTCGTGAATATGACAATAAAGATGAGGACAACAGTCCGTACGATGCAAATATTTCCAAGTCCTCGAAAACTTTGTTCATCAACTCTTCCTCTTTTGTGTAAGGAAAGGTTCTTCTGCTTGAATCTCTGATGACTTTAATGGGAAGGAAGAATAGCTACATCTCCTTCATGCCATCTCAAAGACCGGGAAAGAGACATGCTTATGAATATTCAGTTAATATTTTATTGATAGTGTATGAGTTATAAATTGGTACAGATATACTTTTTTTTCTTACTTTATTTCATCCAATACAAATCCCCTGAGGGACAAGGTTGTGGGTTACTCAGTGATATGTTTGTAAGGGTGCAAAGAATAATAATAAGTGCATATTATGAGAATACGTATAGTAGATATTGGCTGATCCTGGACCTGAAGAGGTTAGGGAGTTTGTTCCACAAAGTAACAGCTCTTGGGAAGAAACTGTCTGTGTGGAACTTACTCCTTACCAAACATAATCGCAACGGGGATGATTTGCTGCCGTAAATATATCATGGCTTGTCCTACAAGGTCTGAGCTGATGTGAAACTTTGTCATAGCGATAGCGATAGAGGAGTGAGTCTGTGGGATAAAGGTTGCAGGGTAGATAGTAATTTATCACCCACATGGCCGTGTAATCGCTTTTAAACTCTGTCGAGGCTGAACAATGATGATTTGGCAGCATTAACCCAGATATGACAACAATATTCTGTTCCTGATTTGATCTAACTCTTATAAAGCTAAAACATAGCAGTAGGAGCTAGTTATTTTCTGGAGCAATAGAAGGAACTGGCCATTTTTCCAGCATCTTTCATGATGTTATAAATATACAAGTTCTACTTAAGGTCTAGAATAAACGTTAGACTTAATAGGCGTTCGAAGGAAGGAGTCTCATTGACAATAAAAAAACGCTTATCAGGATCTTTTTACAATGATGTACCACTCTAGGTAGAGAGTTGCATAGTAAGAGGTAGAATTTATGGGGATATGTGGGGAAGATAACAGTTGACTCTAGACAATTTTAAAACTAGACTAAGATAATATTTTAGTGATCGGAGATGCGTTCTCTTAAGAGTCGATTCCGCAAAGTGTTTGTGAAAAGACGCTGCTCAAAGTGGAACTTACATCTCAACACTGAAATACAAAAGCAATGAAAGCGGGTCACTACAATGTGCATGATATGGTGAGTCTTATCCTTGAAGGTTCTAACTTGTAGACTCGTCCTTTTCTACCTATCACCCCTAGTAACAGAACAGTCTATACATTACGCCTACGTACGGAAAACTTCAACCAATAAAAAACCGTACTAGGCAAATCAACAAATCTCATTGTTTAACGACACAAGTTTCACGTGCAAAATAAAATTGCGCCAAAACTTCTTTGAGCCGATTTTGGAATTTCAAAAACATATAAAAGAAAACACCGACTGACCAAAGCAGTCAGAGACGAACATCCACAGAGAAATTGCCAACATACTCCACGTCACTCGAAATTACGATTTTACCGCGCAAAAGTACATCAACGCTGACTCACTTGCAATTTAAACTCGACCAACTCTGTGGACATCAAATCGCAAACCTAAAACAACTTTGCTTATCCAAAGTGAACTATATTCACTACATTATTAAGTAAAAATCAACATTCGAACGATTCAGAAATGTTACAGTCAAAGGTAGACCACTCTATAAGAACTCATTCCTAAAAACACTTAAGATCGACATGTTTAATGTTAATTAACACAATTCCAGAAAGACTGTAACTGAGCATACAAATACAAAAAGAGACATACCGAAACCTCAAATATCACACACACTTTGCCATAGTAACATATACCAAAAATATCCTGTATATATATATTACTTTTAATTGTATATAAATGTTTTGTTGGTTTCTAAATTGAATATGTCTTGTTTTTTGATTGTATTTAAAATTCGTTTATTTATTTGTTTGTGGATGCAGAAAGTCACGCAACCTACACAAATTCCTTCTGATTCACTCAATTACAATTAATTAATTCTACACATCCCCAACAAATTAGTGGAACTAAGGAATGTCGTCTGTCTGGAGATTTTCCATGGAAATAGTGATTGAGCATCGAGAATAAAACGAATTTAGAATACCGCTCCCTAGTACGCTGAAAAAAGCAAAGAAAAAAACATACTCACATACACTTATACGTAAGATCAAACCGTTTGAGAACCAGTGATATACAAGGTTAAACGTTTGATCCACGTTAAACCATAATAATGTACATCAATATATATTTTCTTTGTCTCTTTTTGGATTGTATTTTCACTTTAATTTTTGCCATGACTGTTCCCATGACGTTTAATCTACTGGGGGAATTATATTAGATTACTTACTTTCTACGTAACCTTGTTACACGTCAATGACAGCCAAATATATATAATTAAAATATCATTTTTTTTCTTCGTTCTTTTTCTTTTTATATGCAGTAAGAAATGAGATAGTAAATTCTTGTGACAAATTAATGATTAGGTGTCATCATGAAAGAGACAATACCAGCCCACAACCTACCCAATTTTGAGGGACAAATAAAGGCCTGAGGCGACACATCAACGATGCGGCCTCAAAGGGAGTGCTGTAACATAGATAATAAAGGGTAAGGCGGAACACAAATATGTAAGTATTATAAAAGGAAGAGCCTGATTTTCAGAGTTTTGTTATATTAATCGTAACACACACACGCATGCGCGAATACAGATAATAAATAAGTATTCAAAATATTAAAGAAAGCGTACTAACTCTCGCTTTTCTACTTGTATATAAAAAATATACAGTCTAAATGATACAGAATTAGTTTGTTAATTCGCAAACCCGTAACTTTGACATATTATGAACATTGCGTTAGTATACTATAATATTTATTTGCATGATAAAGCTGTATTTTATCAATAATTAATTACTTATTGATTAATTAATTTCTGCCTTTTATTTTTATATTTTTTTTTTTAAAAAAGAAAGGCTTTCCAAACATTTGGGAAGCTTATGGCTATATGAACGTACGATAACTGAAATAAAGCAACGTTGAGCTTGGCCAGAACTTAGGTTTTGTCATTGAAAAAAAAACAAAAAACAGACGGCATGCAAAAAAACGGATGTCATCATTTGTTGAACAGGCACCCCTACCCTACCTTAACCTCATTTTGAAAGTAACTCATATTTTGATACACAGGTTGTCTATCAAAATTAATACCCTACCACCCCTTATGAAAATGATTGAATTTCCCGTAACCTTAGCAACTAATATCAAAAATCTATGCGTTTATAAACTCGCTTGAAAATCAAACAATACTAGGGATTTTAATTTAATTCTATAATTAAATTTAAAGTTTTAGTTTCTGAAACATGGTAATTCCTGTGAAGGATGGGACCATATTTTAAATTAGTAAATTTTAATATATATATATATATATATATATATATATATATATATATATATATATATAAAAAAGGCTTAAACAGTAATATTATGGAATATTAATAATAGTGTTTAAGCCTTTTTATTATATCCTTACTCTGTCCTGGACATTGAGTTCTACCATTTTTTATTTAAAAAAATATATATGTATGTGTATGCATCTATGTATATATATTCATATATTTTGCATATGTATGCGGTGTATATTTACCACTAATATTATCTATCTATCTATCTATCTATCTATCTATCTATCTATCTATCTATACATATATATATAAATCACAAATAAAATAAAAAACAGATGGAGTAAAAATCCACAGATTGTAGCATTTACTTTTTAAAAAAGTGCTCAATAGAAAGATAAGCAAAATATTATAATAATATTTTTTATTATAATAGATTATAATAAAAGCATTTTACATCTCAACACAAAAACTTTCATGTTTCAGCATTATGATTGTACTTTTCTGTAGCGATATAAAATGTTTTTATTACAATCTATTCTATATATATATATATATATATATATATATATATATATATATATATATATATATGTGTTATAATAAATTACAATTAAAAACATTTTACATCACCAAACAAAACTTTCATGTTTTAGAACTATACTGGTCTTTCTTCGTACGATGGTAGATGAAACATGAAAGGTTTTATGTAGAGATGTAAAATGCTTTTTATTGTAATCTATGATAATAAAAATATAATCTATCTATCTATATATATATATATATATATATATATATATATATATATATATATATACACGTTTCTTAAATAATATAGACAAGTCAAGTGTTGTCTATTTATTTTATGTAAAATTTGTTCGTAACATCTGATAAGTTTGATAACATTATCATTAAACGAAGAAAGAAATTCACAATATTGATCCATATTTTTTAATATAATCTAAGCTTTCGGCTTACTTAAGCCATTATCAAAGATGTAAATCACAAACATATTAAACAATATACGGACACGACAGTGATGATAGTCTGTCATTGTTTACATAGTTGATCACTAAGCAACGATAAACACGCGCATATAAGACGCTAGAAGCGAAAATCGCACCGCATCTCATGACGTCACACATGACTACACGTGGGTGAATTGTAGAATGAAGTAAGGAAAGCCGTTGGTATAAACCAATGGCTTCTGTTACCAATTATAGACATTTAAGAATATTTGTAGAGGTGCCATAATTGATTTTGTTTAGGTTGGGTTTTAACTGTTTGATGTATAATGCTTCAAGTATTTTTAGTTTTTGTCTATTGTTTTCATGTCGAAGTATAGTTGTGTTTTCGACAAGTATTTTACGGAATTGTGTGTGCGGGCAGGCATGTTGTTTTAAATGCCTAAAAAATGTTAGAGTTTTCATTAAAAATGTAGTGTCAAGCGTCGTGAAAGCGAGTTTGTGGTGTGACCAACATAAATATTATTTAATTCGTTGAGATACACTCTCCCAAAGGGCACTTGAATTTATAAACTATGTTGGTTTTTGCAAATCGCCAACCGGGGAGAAGAATCATTGCGAAGTATTAAGTTGATATACTAGATTTAGTGTAGTATATGATTAATTTAATTTTTTGCTAGGATCTGTAGTTGATATATTAGAATTTACTAAATTTTTTAGTATGTTTTCATCTTGTTTATAATTAGTATGCATTTGATTACGATATAGGAGATTAATATATTTGAGATCAGTAGAAGCAGTATTATGTACAATTTGCTTATTTTTGAGATTTCTAAGAAAGCATATTATTTGTTCATCAACTATATAGTTTTGAAAGCTATTATTAATAAGTGTCTGTTTTATATTCTTTAGTTCACTGTAAAAAATCTGTTTTGTGGATGAATTAGTTTCTGCACGATGTATTAGATTCTTTATAATTGCTATTTTGTAGTAATAGGGCATTCGCTCTTGTAGTTAAGTGTACATGAATTTATGCTTGTAGGTTTTTGGATAGGGAAATAGCAAATTTGTTATTATTCGTGTTTCTTAATATGTCAAGGAAGGAGATTTTATTAGTAGTATTGAGTTCATATGTGAATTTAAGGACAGAATTATTTTGGAACCGTTTTTGAAGTTGAATTATTTCATCTGCATTTTTAACTAACATAAGAATATCATCAACGTATCTTAGGTAGATTGATGGGTGTTTTTAAATCTGTAAATAACTTATTTTCGAGGTTCGACATGTAGAAATTGCTAAATGTCGGGCCCAATACTGAACCCATGGAGACACCATCACGTTGTATATATATATATTGTTATTATGATCGAAGAAAGGGACTTCAGTAGTACAAGTTAATAGTAGTTTTCTTAATATATTAGGATTAATTTTAAGTGGGGGTAAAGATGAGTTACTGTATATATTTCTTATAATTATGTCAACAGTTTCACTAACAGGGACATTGGTAAATAAGTTTTCAACATCAAGTGAAGCCATGATTTCATTGTCAGGTTTTTCACTTTTTAGCATTTGGATTACTTCTAATGTTGACTTAACACTATATTTACTAGGAAGATAGGGAGTAATAAGTTAGTTGATGTATTTTGTTAGATGATATACAGGAGTTGGAATTTGCGATATGATAGGACGGAGAGGATAGTTAGGTTTATGTGTTTTTATAGTGCCATATATGTAGCCAGGTCTATAATCACCAACAATTTTAGGGAGTTTTAAAGAGTTCTGTTCAGCATTATTAGCATTAATAAGTTTATTAAGCTTTGATTTTAGTTGGTTGGTCGGGTTCTTGTTAAGTTTTTTAAACGTTATGTGATCATGGAGTATGTAGTCTAGTTTTTTGTTGTAATCCAATTTGTTTAGGATGACAAAAATGTTGGTCTTATCAGCTTTTTTTTACAATAATGTCAGGGTGGTTACGTAGTTCTTGTGCGGCAATTTTCAGTTGTTTAGAAAGAATTTTGAGGAGTTTCTGCTTCTATCATGCCGATCCTTGAATGCCTCGGCCTTAAGTAAGTCTTTAAATTCTGGTGTAGTTTCTATTAGTTGTTCATCCTGGAGTTTAACGATGTTTTGGTATAGGGTCTCAATTTCTATTTTTTTAAATCACAGATTTATTTTTTTATATATTTATTTTTTTAAATTTACAGATCCTAGCAAAAAATTAAATTAATCATATACTACACTAAATCTAGTATATCCAACTTAATACTTCGCAATGATTCTTCTCCCCGGTTAGCGATTTGCAAAAAAACCAACATAGTTTATAAATTCAAGTGCCCTTTGGGAGAGTGTATCTCCAACGAATTAAATAATATTTATGTTGGTCACATCACAAACTCGCTTTCGACGCTTGACACTACATTTTAATGAAAACTCTAACATTTTTAGGTATTTAAAACAACATGCCTGCCCGCACACACAATTCCGTAAAATACTTGTCGAAAACACAACTATACTTCGACATGAAAACAATAGACAAAAACTAAAAATACTTGAAGCATTATACATCAAACAGTTAAAACCCAACCTAAACAAAATCAACTATGGAATCTCTACAAATATTCTTAAATGTCTATAATTTCTATAATTGGTAACAGAAGCCATTGGTTTATACCAACGGCTTTGCTTATTTCATTCTCCAATTCACTCTCGTGTAGTCATGTGTGACGTCATGAGATGCGGTGCGATTTTCGCTTCTAGCGTCTTATATGCGCGTGTTTATCGTTGCTTAGTGATCAACTATGTAAACAATGACAGACTATCATCACTGTCGTGTCCGTATATTGTTTAATATGTTTGTGATTTACATCTTTGATAATGGCTTAAGTAAGCCGAAAGCTTAGATTATATTAAAAAATATGGATCAATATTGTGAATTTCTTTCTTCGTTTAATGATAATGTTATCAAACTTATCAGATGTTACGAACAAATTTTACATAAAATAAATAGACAACACTTGTCTATATTATTTAATGAAACGTGTATAAATGAAAATATGCTGCCTAAATACACACACAATATATATATATATATATATATATATATATATATATATATATATATGACGTCGTATATTAAGAAATGGACAAGCTCCGACAATTTATTTATTAAAGACATTTTTATGTTTAACGTTGTTATTTATAGATACAAGTATTTAAGCAAATGCCGGTAAATGTTATTTAATACTGTTTATCATAAACAGAGCATTTGCTTAAATACTTGTATCTATCTATAAACGTTAAATATATATATATATATATATATATATATATATATATATATACAAGGTGTAATATTAAAATTGTCCAAATCGTGCAAAAGCAAAATTATTCAATTCTAGATTAAGCTTTGAACCGTTGTATCTTTGAATAATAAGAATGTATTTAACTCTAAGTTGAAAGATGATCCCTCTTCCCGTTGTGACCTCCTTATCCAGTTTTTCGTTCTATTGTTCTCTTTTTTTAAAACTTATTCCCCTTTCTCTTAATGGTTCTTGAATGGAATTTGAAGATGGAAACCAGATTATGAATGTTGGCCTCAATGATTTTTCCCTCTCACCATTGCTCAGTAAGGAAGATATAGTGAGCAGACACAAAACGATTTTAACATGTTTTTTTCTAGCTGAATAATCCAATGGCTTTTTCGGTGATTCTTACGATAAATGGCGTCAAGATGGTTTGGTTTGGTTTCTTTTGTTTTACGGCATATCAACCTCAATGGGTTATTTAATGCCGACAAAATTTTTATTGCTGGTAATGTGTTTTTCTTCAAAAATCTATTTCTGGGAATATTCCTTCTTGAAGAAATCTATAACTGGTCATATTTTTTTCAAAAATGTATAACTGTTTCTATTGCTGGTATTTCTTTTTTTAAGTATTTCTGATAATAATTTTCCTTCAAAAATTATTACTGGTAATAATTTTTTTATTCCAAAATATTTCTGGTATTAAAACCTATTTTTACACAAGTTTGTGTGTTAACTATTTGCCCGTAGATGAGACCCTAACGGTTGTAACCACCCCGGGTGAAGATGGACCTGGGAACACCAGCAATTAAGAGGTGTTTCCACTCTCCTCAAAACCTCCTGATCAGAGGCCTTGCTGTTGGATGCAGTTTATCGTCTTACCCAGGACGTGGATGTAGTTTATCGTCATACACAGGACAAGTCAAGATGGCTAAACGTCATATCTGAACACCTGGGGAAAAAAAAGAAAAGATGTTCGATTAATTTATTGGTTGTTTAGATATTAGACATTTTGAGGGATGGACAATTATCCTATGCTGTTACACGATTTGGAGAATTTTGCTGTTATGCCCGGTATATATATATATATATATATATTTTAACGTTCTCCCGGTATATATATATTTGTAATAAATATATTTATTTAGATTATTTTGTGAATATTATTCCACACTTGCAAAAGAGAAACAAGAAACGTGGAAAAAATAAATTTTGATTTTATAAACAAAGTAGATACTTTTTCAATATTTCTGCACGTAAAAATAAAAAAAAAATAAACAATTTTTATTTTTTTAATTGAAGAGGGATAAATCTATCTACAAGTTTATTTACATATATGTCAGAAAGTAAAATATTTCATATTTTGGCGTTATTTTTGAGGAATATGATAAATAATAATTTCTTCAAAATTTCATTTACATATATTGTCGGACAGAATTCTTAACGTTGGAGATCTAATGACATACAATTTCTTCAAAAACTAGTATGCTTTCTACAAACTACAAACAATATCTAAAATCATTTTTAAATTACCTTTACTAAATATATATATATATATATATATATATATATATATATATATATATATATAAGCAAGTGTAAATGGATATAAATCCGACAGAATGAAGAAATTTTGAAAAAACAAACAAAAATCCTTAAATGTAGTTAAAATGAAAGAAATGTCGACGTCTGACGTTTCAGTTTAATAAACCTTTTCAAGACAATATTCATCAAAATACAATTCAGTTCAAATGACAAATACGATGGACATAAAAAGTTATCTGTTTTGAATAAGACTTGTGTTTTATGTCCATCGTATTTGTCATATTGAACTGAATTGTATTTTGATGAATATTGTCTTGAAAAAAGGTTTATTAAACCGAAACGTCAGACGTCGACATTTCTTTTCATTTTAACTACATTTAAGGATTTTGTTTCTTTTTTTCAAATTTCTTCATATATATATATATATATATATATATGAAGAAATATAGTTTTAGGTTGTGCTATATTCATGGGATAAAGTGCTCAGTATCAGAGATAGAACGTATATAAATATTAAAGTGAACATTGAAGTCACCACACAGGGCAACAGTCTGTCTGTCGATTCTGTCTAGCATACAACAACCTGCCACCACTGACTTCAATGTTCATATATATATATATATATATATATATATATATATATATATATATATATATATATATAGTTTTAAAATACACAAAAGCATTTTTATTCATTTTCGTTAAGGAATTCTTTCAGGCAGCACTTCGTTAGAAGAAAAACGTTAGCAAGTCTTTAAAACCAGAACAAAAAAATGAACAATTCACACAGTGAAGAAAAGAAAAAAGATAATGGAGAGTTGAGGATGAAAATTTTGGAACAACGATTAAAATAAATTAATTGTAAAATGATTTACGAATAAAATATATCGTTCTCAGTAAATATAACATAGAAAAAATATTACCTACATGCCTCCTAAGAGATTGAGGGAGTGGATGAAGTGATCCTTTTGTTTGAACAGAGACGGTTGATGTAACTTAATATGAACCGCTTCTAGGAGACGTAAATGGTAAGCAGACGGAGGTCTATGAAAAACTGTAAAAAAGTTGTTCACATATTTATTAGCACAGATTATGCTAATAAATATAAGAATAAGTACAGGCCAATATCCGTCTTATGCGAAGACTGAGATACCCTCAAAGAAATACACTCCAAGATTGACTCGAACTAAATATATTCTGACCAATTTGAGTTTCTAGTTATTGATTGGTTTGCCCTATGTGTTCAGCTTCACACTAACATTTAAATTTATATACAATAGAACTATGTTGAAAATAGGACAAACCATCTTTAACAAAATAAGGGAACTCGAATTAGTCCCCAAAATGACGTAACTTGACACTAGAATAACCTGTGTTGATTCAAGCCGACATTCTGGTCACCCAGTATGTAACTTTTCTCACCAAACCACAAATAAACGGGACCAAAAACTACCAATACTTACGCTCTACAACGTTTAATGACATTAACAGGATAACCGTTGTCACGAAAAACACGATGAATATTATTCAATTTTTGATCGAATCTACAGAGAGAACAAATTATCAACGTGTAGTGAACCAAGTATATAGTATATATAATTCTTATAAATTGGGAGCACTATAAACAAATACTGAACTCTTGATGATGAAATACTAGCTTGAGTGAGAAAAAGAAACAAAAAAAAACAACATATGCTTTTTCAGCTCAAAATTATTGATTTATTATAGTCTCAGAGAGGAATAAAGAATCTAACAATGATTTAAGTCTACAAATCTTGTGTTCTGACAAGCCTACTGTACTTCTTGCATCATGTGTCGCAAAACAAGGCAAAACAAGCTAGGCCCGATACAGATCAACTTAGTTTGCTGTGTTTACAGTAAGAATTGCAAGTCACTAGATGGCTTCAAGAGCCATTTTCATTCTCACCAGAACTAAAATCATTGACCAAATTTGTCAGTGATAATCATATTTATTTAAAGAGTCAACAGTCATCATGTATATATACATGCAGACATGTCTGATAAAAAAAATCAAACACGAAAATTTAAAACTCAAAAATTTTTAAAATTAATTTTCATATCTTAAACGTTTCGTTAAGGAAAACTTTCAGCCAACACTTCATCAGAAGGAAAGCTTTGCGAGTTTTTTGACGAGGACAAAGAAATGAACAATACATACAGTGAAGAAAAAAGGTAATGGTGAGTAGGGGAGGGAACTTTACCATAATCCTCGCTCTCATTTATACCTCCCCCTACTACACATATATAATTCAATCAATAAAAAAAATTAGTCTGATAAAATCCTTCTAGAGGACGAAATGCGTGACATAAATTTTGTTTCCCTTTCTCATTCAATTGCTTAATATATATGTATATACGGTTCAGTGTAATATTATGAAACGAATGATTCAAAATTAATGTATATGTATAATGTATATTATTGTATATTAATGTATACGTATAATGTATATTATTAAATATAATTAATGTATAATGTATATACGGTTGAGTGTAATATTATGGAACGAATTATTCAAAATTAAATTTTTCCGTTTTATACATGTGACCGTCGTTAAAACTGCTGTAAGTATATTAAAAAAAAATGTTTTCCCTCCGGTAACATAAAAACAATCGAAGTAAAAGAAGTTATCAAAAATAGTTATGGACAAAAACTAAACTAGTTTATAACAAACAAGTGTAGAACCCAGAAGTATAAAACAAATATCATCACTAACATAAGAAGTAGTAATCCTTAAGGAAATATTGTAATATTGAAATGTAAATAAATATTCCGTTGCAACATTGTGTCCTAATTTATCACGATAACAAGCAGTTGGAAAGTTGATGAATAAATTAAACCTCATAGTAAAAACTCAACTAATGAAAATTTCTGCTATTGCTAAACACTTGAGCAAATCTAGTAATTTAGGTTATAGCATACTATAACATTACTAGTATACCCGTGTCGTCAAAAATGACGGGAAATAATTTAATAGTGAAAATCATTGTTTTTTAGCGAGATTCAGTGAAACAGTTCCATTATTGAAATAATTGTTTTATTAGTGAATTTCATTGAAACTATATTTAATAGTGAAATTCACTAAAACAATTGTTTTAATAGTGGGATTCAATGAAACAATTGTTTTAATAGCGTCATTCACTGAAAAAATTGTTTTAATAGTGATATACAATGAAAAAATTGTTTTAATAATGTCATTCACTGAAACAGTTGTTTTAATAGTGTCATTCACTGAAACAATTGCTTGTATTCAAGCAATTGTTTCAGTGAATGACACTATTAAAACAACAATAGTGTCATTCACTGAAACAATTGGTTTAATTGTCTCATTCAATTAAACAATTTTTTTAATATTGAGATCCAATGAAACAATTGATTTAATAGTAATATTCAATGAAATAATTCTTTTAATAGAGAGATGCAATGAAACAAAAATTTTTAAACTATGTATTGAGATTAAATAAAGCGGGGATAAAGAATTCACAACTAAAATAGAAGTCAATGAGTCGTTTAATCTGTTATCTTTATATCTTTTTTAGACGTTCAATGTTATCTATATTCATTTGTTGTTCCTTGTATTATATAAATCACTTTTTGATCAATATCTCTTCATCTTAAAAATTTATGTGTTTAATATAACAGTGAAAGGAAATATCTCTCGGAAGAACAACAGAACGACACAGACTGCGACGGCAACGGCTATTTCAAGAATAGGTTGAAGCAAGATGATCACCTAGGGCAATCGTATCTGAGTGCTTCATATGAAAGGCTTGAACAAATAAGACTGCAATGCAAAAAACATAGAAGTAAAGGAAGTGATTAATTAAGCGGTTCATTTTATTCGGTAACTAATTTTATCTACATGCAGATAAATATTCTATTTGCATAGATTATTAAAACGACCAAGGGAGGTAATCACTGGTGTATTTACTAAATTAAGTTGATTTACGTCCCTTCTTACTACAGATGAGACACGAAATATATAAATAAATACACACTGATAATTATTATATGGTTTGATAATCATACTGGTCCCTTTATCATAATGTTATAATATCCTATAAATTACGTTTATTAAATTGATGGAACTCCTTAGCCGCAGTGGAAGTAATCTATCTAAGAGAAGAAAAATCTTATATAGATATAACGTATAGAGTGGGTATAAATTCCAGTTTGATATCTGGCACATAAAAGTGAAAAGTGAAAGAACAACTTCGGAACATAAATAAAACGGACACGCATAAAAGACATAAACAAGCTCCTTGACCGGACGGCTAAAAGAGGATGCTTATGACAGTTTTTCTGGCTGTCACATGCCGTATCAATAAGAAGAACTAAAAACTGACAATAGACATAACAATCAGCACTGTGGACAGATAAAAATTCGACAAAAGTGTTCTTCAACGTTAAAAGTATGTTTTGATATCCTGCTCATGTGTTGGTTATTCATTCAGTTACATGGCAAAATAAATTCTACAGAGTATAATAATATTTAGATCGGCATGTACTTCAGAGAGCACGCAAGTTCTTTGACTCATCTTTCTCAAATTTCTATTGTCATATTTTTTAACCGTTATCACACTATACAAGTCAGTAAAGCCACTAAGACACAAGAGGTTAGAGATGTGGAAGAATTGGGAACAGAAACATTAATAATGAGTGGAAAGAGAAAAAAAGTAATCGGAAGGGGAGTAGATATTGATTGGCATTGCATTTAGATTTTTACAGATTAAAGTTAGCTAGAAAACATGGAAACGGAAGGGAGTTCCACGAGCGAGAAGTGCGAGAAAATAAACTTTTAGCATAGAATTTACAGTTATATCTAACCAGCTACAAATGCAAACTGATGAGACCTCGACGCCAGTCTAGTAATGCGCTTAAATTCAAAAACGCTACGTAGCATAGCGAAAAGCTCATGCGCCACAATTACCATGAAAGTATTTATAGAAAAGACACAGACAGGCAAACTTTACGGCGGTGGGAAAGTGACTGAAGATGAGGCGCCAGATCAGGACCAATAACATAGCTGATTCTTCTTTGGATCTTATCAAAGACTCTGGGTAGCTCAGAGACACCGAACCATATGTAGCAGCAATATTCTAAGCATGGATGAAGGGTAGACAGATAGAAAAGGAAGATAAATTCTGGGGAGAAAAACTGTCTCACATGACACAGCGAAACGACTTTCTTAGATAAGGATCAATAATAAAGTAAAGCTATTCTTTAGTGACGGATACATTAAGTTTATAGCATGATCTTTCCAAAGATCATATCTTAGACCATTTTAAAAGATTAAGAAGAAATTGCTAAACATCAATAACAAGAAGACAGAACGTCAGTAAAAAGGACCGCCCAACATACGAATTACAAAATAAAGGGAGTAAAAGAAAGCGGGAGGAAAGAACTATCCATGAACTGTAAGAAGACAGAATGTATGGTTGTCCAAAAAAGGGCAACCCAACATACGAAAAACAACTTGGAGGGAGTAAAAGAAAGCGTGAAGAAAGGACTATCCATCAATTGTAAGGAGACAGAATGTATGGTTGTCAGCAAAAAGGACGGCCCAACATGCGAAGAAAGAACTATCCATGAATTGTAAGAAGACAGAATGTATGGTTGTCAACAAAAAGGACAACCCAGCATACGAATTACAACTTGGAGGGAGAAAAAGAAAGCGAGAAGAAAGGACTATTCATGAATTGTAAGAAGAGAGAATATATGGTTGTCAGCAAAAAGGACAGCCCAACATACTAATTACATATTGGAGGCAGTAAAGAAAGCGGGAAGAATGGACTATCCATCAATTGTAAGAAGACAGAATGTATGGTTGTCCAAAAAAGGGCAACCCAACATACGAAAAACAACTTGGAGGGAGTAAAAGAAAGCGTGAAGAAAGGACTATCCATCAATTGTAAGAAGACAGAATGTATGGTTGTCAGCAAAAAGGCCTGCCCAACATACGAAAAATAACTGGAGGGAGTAAAAGAAAAGGTGAAGAAAGGACTATCCATCAATTGTAAGAAGACAGAATGTATGGTTGTCCAAAAAAGGGCAACCCAACATACGAATTACAACTTGGAGGGAGTAAAAGAAAGCGTGAAGAAAGGACTATCCATCAATTGTAAGAAGACAGAATGTATGGTTGTCAGCAAAAAGGCCTGCCCAACATACGAAAAACAACTTGGAGGGAGAAAAGAAAGCGTGAAGAAAGGACTATCTATCAATTGTAAGAAGACGGAATGTATGGTTGTCAGCAAAAAGGACAGCCCACCATACGCATTACAACTAGGAGGGGGTAAAGGAAAGCGAGAAGAAAGAACTATCAATTAATTGTATGAAGACAGAATGTATGGTTGTCAGCAAAAAGGACAGCCCAGCATAAGAAGTAAAGACTATCCATCAATTGTAAGAAGACAGAATGTATGGTTGTCAGCAAAAAGGCCTGCCCAACATACGAATTACAACTTGGAGGGAGTAAAACAAAAGCGTGAAGAAAGGACTATCCATCAATTGTAAGAAGAACGAATGTATGGTTGTCAGCAAAAAGGCCTGCCCAACATACGAATTACAACTTGGAGGGAGTAAAAGAAAGCGTGAAGAAAGGACTATCCATCAATTGTAAGAAGAGAGAATGTATGGTTGTCAGCAAAAAGGACAGCCCAACATATGAAGTAAAGACTATCCATCAATTGTAAGAAGACAGAATGTATGGTTGTCAGCAAAAAGGACAGCCCACCATACGCATTACAACTTGGAGGGGGTAAAGGAAAGCGAGAAGAAAGAACTATCAATTAATTGTATGAAGACAGAATGTATGGTTGTCAGCAAAAAGGACAGCCCAACATAAGAAGTAAAGACTATCTATTAATTGTAAGAAGACAGAATGTATGGTTGTCAGAAAAAAGGCCTGCCCAACATACGAATTACAACTTGGACGGAGTAAAAGAAAGCGTGAAGAAAGGACTATACATCAATTGTAAGAAGACAGAATGTATGGTTGTCAGCAAAAACGACACCCAACATAAGAAGTAAAGACTATCCATCAACTGTAAGAAGTCAGAATGTATGGTTGTCAGCAAAAAGGACAGCCCAACATACGAAAAACAACTTGGAGGGAGAAAAGAAAGCGTGAAGAAAGGACTATCTATCAATTGTAAGAAGACGGAATGTATGGTTGTCAGCAAAAAGGACAGCCCACCATACGCATTACAACTAGGAGGGGGTAAAGGAAAGCGAGAAGAAAAGAACTATCAATTAATTGTATGAAGACAGAATGTATGGTTGTCAGCAAAAAGGACAGCCCAACATAAGGAAGTAAAGACTATCCATCAATTGTAAGAAGACAGAATGTATGGTTGTCAGCAAAAGGCCTGCCCAACATACGAATTACAACTTGGAAGGTAAAAAAAAAGCGTGAAAGAAAGGACTATCCATCAATTGTAAGAAGAACGAATGTATGGTTGTCAGCAAAAAGGCCTGCCCAACATACGAATTACAACTAGGAGGGGGTAAAAGAAAGCGTGAAGAAAGGACTATCCATCAATTGTAAGAAGAGAGAATGTATGGTTGTCAGCAAAAAGGACAGCCCAACATATGAAGTAAAGACTATCCATCAATTGTAAGAAGACAGAATGTATGGTTGTCAGCAAAAAGGACAGCCCACCATACGAATTACAACTTGGAGGGGGTAAAGGAAAGCGAGAAGAAAGAACTATCAATTAATTGTATGAAGACAGAATGTATGGTTGTCAAGCAAAAAAGGACAGCCCAACATAAGAAGTAAAGACTATCTATTAATTGTAAGAAGACAGAATGTATGGTTGTCAGAAAAAAGGCCTGCCCAACATACGAATTACAACTTGGACGGAGTAAAAGAAAGCGAGAAGAAAGGACTATCATCAATCAGAATGTATGGTTGTCAGCAAAACGACACCCAACATAAGAAGTAAAGACTATCCATCAACTGTAAGAAGGTTGTCAGCAAAAGGACAGCCCAACAACGAATTACAAGAGGGAGTAAAAGAAAGCGAGAAGAAAGGACTATCCATCCATTGTAAGAAGACAGAATGTATGGTTGTCAGCAAAAAGGACAGCCCATAATACGCATTACAACTAGGAGGGGGTAAAGGAAAGCGAGAAGAAAGACCTATCAATTAATTGTATGAAGACAGAATGTATGGTTGTCAGCAAAAAGGACAGCCCAACATAAGAAGTAAAGACTATCCATCAACTGTAAGAAGTCAGAATGTATGGTTGTCAGCAAAAAGGACAGCCCAACATACGAATTACAACTTGGAGGGAGTAAAAGAAAGCGAGAAGAAAGGACTATCCATCCACTGTAAGAAGACAGAATGTATGGTTGTCAGCAAAAAGGACAGCCCATAATACGCATTACAACTAGGAGGGGGTAAAGGAAAGCGAGAAGAAAGACTTATCAATTAATTGTAAGAAGACAGAATGTATGGTTGTCAGCAAAAAGGACAGCCCAACATAACATATAAAGATTATCCATCAATTGTAAGAAGACAGAATGTATGGTTGTCAGGAAAAATGCCTGCCCAACATACGAATTACAACTTGGTGGGAGTAAAAGAAAGCGTGAAGAAAGGACTATCCATAAATTGTAAGAAGACAGAATGTATGGTTGTCAGCAAAAAGGCCTGCCCAACATACGAATTACAACTTGGAGGGAGTAAAAGAAAGCGAGAAGAAAGGACTATCCATCAATTGTAAGAAGACAGAATGTATGGTTGTCAGCAAAAAGGACAGCCCAACATAAGAAGTAAAGACTATCTATCAATTGTAAGAAGACAGAATGTATGGTTGTCAGCAAAAAGGACAGCCCATAATACGCATTACAACTAGGAGGGGGTAAAGGAAAGCGAGAAGAAAGACCTATCAATTAATTGTATGAAGACAATGGTTGTCAGCAAAAGGACAGCCCAACATAAGAAGTAAAGAATCCATCAACTGTAAGAAGTCAGAATGTATGGTTGTCAGCAAAAAGGACAGCCCTAACATACGAATTACAACTTGAGGGAGTAAAAAAAAGCGAGAAGAAAGGACTATCCATCAATTGTAAGAAGACAGAATGTATGGTTGTCAGCAAAAAGGACAGCCCATAATACGAATTACAACTAGGGAGGGGGTAAAGGAAAGCGAGAAGAAAGGACTTATCAATTAATTGTAAGAAGACAGAATGTATGGTTGTCAGCAAAAAGGACAGCCCAACATAAGATGTAAAGATTATCCATCAATTGTAAGAAGACAGAATGTATGGTTGTCAGGAAAAATGCCTGCCCAACATACGAATTACAACTTGGTGGGAGTAAAAGAAAGCGTGAAGAAAGGACTATCCATAAATTGTAAGAAGACAGAATGTATGGTTGTCAGCAAAAAAGGCCTGCCCAACATACGAATTACAACTTGAGGAGTAAAAGAAAGCGTGAAGAAAGGACTATCCATCAATTGTAAGAAGACAGAATGTATGGTTGTCAGCAAAAAGGCCTGCCAACATAAGAAGTAAAGACTATCCATCAATTACAACAGAATGATGGTTGTCAGCAAAAAGGCCTGCTGAACATACGAATTAAAAGAAAGCGTGAAGAAAGGACTATCCATCAATTGTAAGAAGACAGAATGTATGGTTGTCAGCAAAAAGCCTAACATACGAATTACAACTTGGAGGAGTAAAAGAAAGCGTGAAGAAAGGACTATCCATCAATAAGAAGACAGAAATGGTTTACAACGAATTACAACTTGGAGGGAGTAAAAAAAAAAGAAAGGACTATGAAGAAGACAGAACTATCCATCAAAAAGGACAGCCCAAAGACAAAATATCTATGGTTGTCAGAAGACAAAAGGCCAAAAAAGGCCTGCCCAACATACGAATTACAACTTGGAGGGAGTAAAAGAAAGCGTGAAGAAAGGACTATCCATCAATTGTAAGAAGACAGAATGTATGGTTGTCAGCAAAAAGGCCTGCCCAACATACGAATTACAACTTGAGGGAGTAAAAGAATGCGTGAAGAAAGGACTATCCATCAATTGTAAGAAGACAGAATGTATGGTTGTCAGCAAAATGGCTCGCCCAACATACGAATTACAAAGGGCGTAAAAGAAAGCGTGAAGAAAGGACTATACATCAATTGTAAGAAACAGAATGTATGGTTGTCGCAAAAAAGGCCTGCCAACATACGAATTACAACTTGGAGGGAGTAAAAGAAAGCGTGAAGAAAGGACTATCCATCAATTGTAAGAAGACAGAATGTATGGTTGTCAGCAAAAAGGGCCCAACATACGAATTACAACTTGGAGGATAAAAGAAAGCGTGAAGAAAGGACTATCCATCAATTGTAAGAAGACAGAATGTATGGTTGTCAGCAAAAAGGCCTGCCCAACATACGAATTACAACTTGGAGGGGTAAAGGAAAGCGTGAAGAAAGGACTATCCATCAATTGTAAGAAGACAGAATGTATGGTTGTCAGCAAAAAGGACTGCCCAACATACGAATTACAACTTGAGGGAGTAAAAGAAAGTGAGAAAAAGGACTATCCATCAATAAGAAGACAGAATGTAAGCAAAAGGACAGCCCAACATAAGAAGTAAAGACTATCTATCAATTGTAAGAAGACAGAATGTATGGTTGTCAGCAAAAAGGACAGCCCATAATACGCATTACAACTAGGAGGGGGTAAAGGAAAGCGAGAAGAAAGACCTATCAATTAATTGTATGAAGAGAGAATGTATGGTTGTCAGCAAAAAGGACAGCCCAACATACGAATTACAACTTGGAGGGAGTAAAAGAATGCGTGAAGAAAGGACTATCCATCAATTGTAAGAAGACAGAATGTATGGTTGTCAGCAAAAGGACAGCCCATAATACGCATTACAACTAGGATGGGGTAAAGGAAAGCGAGAAGAAAGACCTATCAATTAATTGTATGAAGACAGAATGTATGGTTGTCAGCAAAAAGGACAGCCCAACATAAGAAGTAATGACTATCCATCAACTGTAAGAAGTCAGAATGTATGGTTGAGGGACAGCCCAACAACGAATTAAACTTGGAGGGAGAAAAGAAAGCGAGAAGAAATTAATATCCATCCACTGTAAGAAGACAGAATGTATGGTTGTCAGCAAAAAGGACAGCCCATAATACGCATTACAACTAGGAGGGGGTAAAGGAAAGCGAGAAGAAAGACCTATCAATTAATTGTAAGAAGACAGAATGTATGGTTGTCAGCATCAACATAAGATGTAAAGATTATCCATCAATTGTAAGAAGACAGAATGTATGGTTGTCAGGAAAAATGCCTGCCCAACATACGAATTACAACTTGGTGGGAGTAAAAGAAAGCGTGAAGAAAGGACTATCCATAAATTGTAAGAAGACAGAATGTATGGTTGTCAGCAAAAAAGCCTGCCCAACATACGAATTACAACTTGGAGGGAGTAAAAGAAAGCGTGAAGAAAGGACTATCCATCAATTGTAAGAAGACAGAATGTATGGTTGTCAGCAAAAAGGACAGCCCAACATAAGAAGTAAAGACTATCCATCAATTGTAAGAAGACAGAATGTATGGTTGTCAGCAAAAAGGCCTGCCGAACATACGAATTAGAACTTGGAGGGAGTAAAAGAAAGCGTGAAGAAAGGACTATCCATCAATTGTAAGAAGACAGAATGTATGGTTGTCAGCAAAAAGGCCTGCCCAACATACGAATTACAACTTGGAGGGAGTAAAAAGAAAGCGAGAAGAAAGGACTATCCAATTGTAAGAAGACAGAATGTATGGTTGTCAGAAAAAAGGACAGCCCAACAGAATGACTATCTATCAATTGTAAGAAGACAGAATGTATGGTTGTCAGCAAAAGGCCTACCCAACATACGAATTACAACTTGGAGGGAGTAAAAAAGAAAGCGTGAAGAAAGGACTATCCATCAATTGTAAGAAGACAGAATGTATGGTTGTCAGCAAAAGGCCTGCCCAACATACGAATTACAACTTGGAGGGAGTAAAAGAAAGCGTGAAGAAAGGACTATCCATCAATTGTAAGAAGACAGAATGTATGGTTGTCAGCAAAAAGGCCTGCCCAACATACGAATTACAACTTGGAGGGAGTAAAAGAAAGCGTGAAGAAAGGACTATCCATCAATTGTAAGAAGACAGAATGTATGGTTGTCAGCAAAAAGGCCTGCCCAACATACGAATTACAACTTGAGGGAGTAAAAAAGAAAGCGTGAAGAAAGGACTATCCATCAATTGTAAGAAGACAGAATGTATGGTTGTCAGCAAAAAGGCCTGCCCAACATACGAATTACAACTTGAGGGGAGGAGTAAAAGAAAGTGAGAAGAAAAGGACAAAAAGCATCAATTGTAAGAAGACAGAATGTATGGTTGTCAGCAAAAGGACAGCCCAACATAAGAAGTAAGTGAAGAAAGACTATCTATCAATTGTAAGAAGACAGAATGTATGGTTGTCAGCAAAAAGGCCTGCCCAACATACGAATTACAACTTGGAGGGAGTAAAAGAAAGCGTGAAGAAAGGACTATCCATCAATTGTAAGAAGACAGAATGTATGGTTGTCAGCAAAAAGGCCTGCCCAACATACGAATTACAACTTGGAGGGAGTAAAAGAAAGTGAGAAGAAAGGACTAAGCATCAATTGTAAGAAGACAGAATGTATGGTTGTCAGCAAAAAGGCCTGCCCAACATACGAATTACAACTTGGAGGGAGTAAAAGAAAGCGAGAAGAAAGGACTATCCATCAATTGTAAGAAGACAGAATGTATGGTTGTCAGCAAAAAGGACAGCCCAACATAAGAAGTAAAGACTATCTATCAATTGTAAGAAGACAGAATGTATGGTTGTCAGCAAAAAGGCCTACCCAACATACGAATTACAACTTGGAGGGAGTAAAAGAAAGCGTGAAGAAAGGACTATCCATCAATTGTAAGAAGACAGAATGTATGGTTGTCAGCAAAAAAGGCCTGCCCAACATACGAATTACAACTTGAGGGAGTAAAAAGAATGCGTGAAGAAAGGACTATCCATCAATTGTAAGAAGACAGAATGTATGGTTGTCAGCAAAAAGGCCTGCCCAACATACGAATTACAACTTGGAGGGAGTAAAAGAATGCGTGAAGAAAGGACTATCCATCAATTGTAAGAAGACAGAATGTATGGTTGTCAGCAAAAAAGGCCTGCCCAACATACGAATTACAACTGGAGGGAGTAAAAGAAAGCGTGAAGAAAGGACTATCCATCAATTGTAAGAAGACAGAATGTATGGTTGTCAGCAAAAAGGCCTGCCCAACATACGAATTACAACTTGAGGAGTAAAAGAAAGCGAGAAGAAAGGACTATCCATCAATTGTAAGAAGACAGAATGTATGGTTGTCAGCAAAAAGGACAGCCCAACATAAGAAGTAAAGACTATCTATCAATTGTAAGAAGACAGAAGACAGAATGTATGGTTGTCAGCAAAAAAGGCCTACCCAACATACGAATTACAACTTGGAGGAGTAAAAGAAAGCGTGAAGAAAGGACTATCCATCAATTGTAAGAAGACAGAATGTATGGTTGTCAGCAAAAAGGCCTGCCCAACATACGAATTACAACTTGAGGGAGTAAAAAAAGAATGCGTGAAGAAAGGACTATCCATCAATTGTAAGAAGACAGAATGTATGGTTGTCAGCAAAAAAGGCCTGCCCAACATACGAATTACAACTTGAGGGTAAAAAGAAAGCGTGAAGAAAGGACTATCCATCAATTGTAAGAAGACAGAATGTATGGTTGTCAGCAAAAAGGCCTGCCCAACATACGAATTACAACTTGGGGAGTAAAAAGAAAGCGTGAAGAAAGGACTATCCATCAATTGTAAGAAGACAGAATGTATGGTTGTCAGCAAAAAAGGCCTGCCCAACATACGAATTACAACTTGGAGGGGGAGTAAAAGAAAGCGTGAAGAAAGGACTATCCATCAATTGTAAGAAGACAGAGTGTATGGTTGTCAGCAAAAAGGCCTGCCCAACATACGAATTACAACTTGGAGGGAGTAAAAGAAAGCGTGAAGAAAGGACTATCCATCAATTGTAAGAAGACAGAATGTATGGTTGTCAGCAAAAAGGCCTGCCCAACATACGAATTACAACTTGGAGGGAGTAAAAGAAAGTGAGAAGAAAGGACTAAGCATCAATTGTAAGAAGACAGAATGTATGGTTGTCAGCAAAAAGGACAGCCCAACATAAGAAGTAAAGACTATCCATCAATTGTAAGAAGACAGAATGTATGGTTGTCAGCAAAAAGGCCTGCCCAACATACGAATTACAACTTGAGGGAGTAAAAAGAAAGCGTGAAGAAAAGACTATCCATCAATTGTAAGAAGACAGAATGTATGGTTGTCAGCAAAAAAGGCCTGCCCAACATACGAATTACAACTTGAGGAGTAAAAGAAAGCGTGAAGAAAGGACTATCCATCAATTGTAAGAAGACAGAATGTATGGTTGTCAGCAAAAAGGCCTGCCCAACATACGAATTACAACTTGAGGGGAGTAAAAGAAAGCGTGAAGAAAGGACTATCCATCAATTGTAAGAAGACAGAATGTATGGTTGTCAGCAAAAAGGCCTGCCCAACATACGAATTACAACTTGAGGGAGTAAAAGAAAGCGTGAAGAAAGGACTATCCATCAATTGTAAGAAGACAGAATGTGTGGTTGTCAGCAAAAAGGCCTGCCCAACATACGAATTACAACTTGGAGGGAGTAAAAGAAAGCGAGAAGAAAGGACTATCCATCAATTGTAAGAAGACAGAATGTATGGTTGTTAGCAAAAAGGACAGCCCAACATAAGAAGTAAAGACTATCTATCAATTGTAAGAAGACAGAATGTATGGTTGTCAGCAAAAAGGCCTGCCCAACATACGAATTACAACTTGGAGGGAGTAAAAGAAAGCGTGAAGAAAGGACTATCCATCAATTGTAAAAAGACAGAATGTATGGTTGTCAGCAAAAAGGCCTGCCCAACATACGAATTACAACTTGGAGGGAGTAAAAGAATGCGTGAAGAAAGGACTATCCATCAATTGTAAGAAGACAGAATGTATGGTTGTCAGCAAAAAGTCCTGCCCAACATACGAATTACAACTTGGAGGGCGTAAAAGAAAGCGTGAAGAAAGGACTATCCATCAATTGTAAGAAGACAGAATGTATGGTTGTCAGCAAAAAGGCCTGCCCAACATACGAATTTCAACATGGAGGGAGTAAAAGAAAGCGTGAAGAAAGGACTATCCATCAATTGTAAGAAGACAGAATGTATGGTTGTCAGCAAAAAGGCCTGCCCAACATACGAATTACAACTTGGAGGGAGTAAAAGAAAGCGTGAAGAAAGGACTATCCATCAATTGTAAGAAGACAGAATGTATGGTTGTCAGCAAAAAAGGCCTGCCCAACATACGAATTACAACTTGGAGGAGTAAAAGAAAGCGTGAAGAAAGGACTATCCATCAATTGTAAGAAGACAGAATGTATGGTTGTCAGCAAAAAGGCCTGCCCAACATACAATTACAACTTGGAGGGAGTAAAAAGAAAGTGAGAAGAAAGGACTATCCATCAATTGTAAGAAGACAGAATGTATGGTTGTCAGCAAAAAGGACAGCCCAACATAAGAAGTAAAGACTATCCATCAATTGTAAGAAGACAGAATGTATGGTTGTCAGCAAAAAGGCCTGCCCAACATACGAATTACAACTTGGAGGGAGTAAAAGAAAGCGTGAAGAAAGGACTATCCATCAATTGTAAGAAGACAGAATGTATGGTTGTCAGCAAAAAGGCCTGCCCAACATACGAATTACAACTTGGAGGGAGTAAAAGAAAGCGTGAAGAAAGCACTATCCATCAATTGTAAGAAGACAGAATGTATGGTTGTTAGCAAAAAGGCCTGCCCAACATACGAATTACAACTTGGAGGGAGTAAAAGAAAGCGTGAAGAAAGGACTATCCATCAATTGTAAGAAGACAGAATGTATGGTTTTCAGCAAAAAGGCCTGCCCAACATACGAATTACAACTTGGAGGGAGTAAAAGAAAGCGTGAAGAAAGCACTATCCATCAATTGTAAGAAGACAGAATGTATGGTTGTCAGCAAAAAGGACAGCCCAACATAAGAAGTAAAGTCTATCTATCAATTGTAAGAAGACAGAATGTATGGTTGTCAGCAAAATGGACACCCCACCATAAGAAGTAAAGACTATCCATCAATTGTAAGAAGACAGAATGTATGGTTGTCAGCAAAAAGGCCTGCCCAACATACGAATTACAACTTGGAGGAGTAAAAGAAAGCGAGAAGAAAGGTCTATCCATCCACTGTAAGAAGACAGAAATCAGCAAAAGGACATCCCAACATAAGAAGTAAAGACTATTGTAAGCAGAAAGGACAAAAAGGGCCTGCCCAACATACGAATTACAACTTGGAGGGAGTAAAAGAAAGCGAGAAGAAAGGACTATCCATCAATTGTAAGAAGACAGAATGTATGGTTGTCAGCAAAAAGGACAGCGTAACATAAACATAAGAATATCCATCAATTGTAAGAAGACAGAATGTATGGTTGTCAGCAAAAGGAGCCAACAAAGAAAGAGGGAGTAAAAAGAAAGGAAGAAACTATCCATCAATTGTAAGAAGACAGAATGTATGGTTGTCAGCAAAAAGGACTGCCCAACATACGAAGATGAAGAAAGGACTATCCATCAATTATAAGAAGACATCAATTAAAAGACTATCCATCAAGAAGACAGAATGTATGGTTGTCAGCAAAAAAAGGCCAGAATTACAACCAACATATAAATTGTAAGAAGACAGAAATGGTTGTACAAAAAAGGCCTGCCCAACATATGAATTGTAACTTGGTAAAAAAAAGAAAGCGTGAAGAAAGGACTATCCATCAATTGTAAGAAGACAGAATGTATGGTTGTCAGCAAAAGGGCCCAACATACGAACACAACTTGAGGGTGTAAAATTACAATCCATCAGGTGTAAAAGACAGAATGTATGGTTGTGCAAAAAAGGAAAGGACGAATTACAATCCATCATGTAAGAAGACAGAAATTGTCAGCAAAGACAGTAAAAATGAATGAGTTGTCAATTGTAAGAAGATAGAATGTAAAAGGACTGCCCAACATAAGAAGTGAAAAGACTATCCATCAATTGTAAGAAGACAGAATGTATGGTTGTCAGCAAAAAGGCCTGCCCAACATACGAATTACAACTTAGAGGGAGTAAAAGAAAGCGTGAAGAAAGGACTATCCATCAATTGTAAGAAGACAGAATGTATGGTTGTCAGCAAAAAGGCCTGCCCAACATACGAATTACAACTTGGAGGGTGTAAAGAAAGCGTGAAGGTTGTCAGCAAAAAAAAAAGAGAAGAAAGGACTATCCATCAATTGTAAGAAGACAGAATGTATGGTTGTCTGCAAAAAGGCCCAACCCCAACATACATCAAATTACATGGTTGTCAGCAAAAAGGTGTAAAAAAAAAGGGAGTAAAAGAAGAAGAAAGGACTATCCATCAATTGTAAGAAGACAGAATGTATGGTTGTCAGCAAAAAGGCCTGCCCAACATACGAATTACAACTTGGAGGGAGTAAAAAAAAGCGTGAAGAAAGCACTATCCATCAATTGTAAGAAGACAGAATGTATGGTTGTCAGCAAAAAGGCCTGACCAACAATGAATACAACGAATTACTATCCATCAATTGTAAGAAACTTGTATGGTTGTCAGCAAAAAGAAATTACAACTTGGAGGGAGTAAAAGAAAAGAAAGGACTATCCATCAATTGTAAGAAGATAGAATGTATGGTTGTCAGCAAAAAGGACAACCGAAGAAAACATATCAATTGTAAAGACTATCCATCAAAAAAGAAGACAGAAGAAAAGGGTTATCCAGCAAAAAACAAGACAGCCAAAAAGGACAGCCCAACATACGAAGAAAATATCCATCAATTTAAGAAGACAGGTATGGTTGTCAAAAAGGAAAGAACTATCCCAACGTGAAGAAAGGAACTATCCATCAATTGTAAGAAGACAGAATCCATAGTTGTCAGCAAAAAGGACAAAAATAAAAAAGGACTATCCATCAATTGTAAGAAGACAGAATGTATGATTTTTCAGCAAAAAGGACAGCCCAACATACGAATTACAACTTGGAGGGTGTAAAAGAAAGCGAGAAGAAAGGACTATCCATCAATTGTAAGAAGAGAGAATGTATGGTTGTCAGCAAAAAGGACAGCCCAACATAATAAGTAAAGACTATCCATCAATTGTAAGAAGACAGAATGTATGGTTGTCAGCAAAAAGGCCTGCCCAACATACGAATTACAACTTGGAGGGAGTAAAAGAAAGCGTGAAGAAAGGACTATCCATCAATTGTAAGAAGACAGAATGTATGGTTGTCAGCAAAAAGGCCTGCCCAACATACGAATTACAACTTGGAGGAAGTAAAAGAAAGCGTGAAGAAAGCACTATCCATCAATTGTAAGAAGACAGAATGTATGGTTGTCAGCAAAAAGGCCTGACCAACATACGAATTACAACTTGGAGGGAGTAAAAGAAAGCCTGAAGAAAGCACTATCCATCAATTGTAAGAAGACAGAATGTATGGTTGTCAGCAAAAAGGCCTGCCCAACATACGAATTACAACTTGGAGGGAGTAAAAGAAAGCGAGAAGAAAGGACTATCCATCAATTGTAAGAAGATAGAATATATGGTTGTCAGCAAAAAGGACACCCCAACATACGAAGAAAGGACTATCCATCAATTGTAAGAAGACAGAATGTATGGTTGTCAGCAAAAAGGACAGCCCAACATACGAAGAAAGGACTATCCATCAATTGTAACAAGACAGAATGTATGGTTGTCAGCAAAAAGGACAGCCCAACATACGAAGAAAGGACTATCCATCAATTGTAAGAAGTCAGAATGTATGGTTGTCAGCAAAAAGGACAGCCCAACATACGAATTACAACTTGGAAGGAGTAAAAGAAAGCGAGAAGAAAGGACTATCCATCCACTGTAAGAAGACAGAATGTATGGTTGTCAGCAAAAAGGACAGCCCAACATAAGAAGTAAAGACTATCCATCAATTGTAAGAAGACAGAATGTATGATTTTCAGCAAAAAGGACAGCCCAACATACGAATTACAACTTGGAGGGAGTAAAAGAAAGCGAGAAGAAAGGACTATCCATCAATTGTAAGATGACAGAATGTATGTTTGTCAGCATAAGGAAAGAGGGATTAAAAAACTAACCTATCTAATGAGCTTGTGTAAATGGATGGCGGAAGAAGTTTTAGGAGAGATAGCAAAAAGGCAAAATTTACTAAGAGCTACAAAGGACAGATGACTGTTAAGAGCCATGTGTGACAATGTCCTGAAGTGGCATTGCACATAGAAGAAAATTTTGAATGATTGAATATATAAAAATGACAATAAGTTCCTCGCTAAAAAATAGTTCAGGCTGATGGCAATTAAATTAAGATATTAATGAAGAATAATACAAATCATAAGATAACAAATATAATGAAAATATCCATGTAAAAATCATTTGGATTAGCTTCATTATGTTATTCTCTTTCATGTTTGGTTTCCACATAATTAAAATAATTTGTTTCAGCTTGGTTATGTTAGTCACTTTGATGTTTGTCTTCCTTATAAGCAGGAAAATCATTTACATCAGTTTGATAATGTTTGATATGTGGAAGTTGAAGTTCAAAACTTTACTCAGCTGTGTTTCTGTACGCGATTCGCAACTTAATTAAAAATGAAAATCTCATAGATATCACAGTTAAGAGGTGTGCGGAGCTAATTTGCAACATCAATTTTGACGACACAGGCTGGAGGCAGGCAAAGCTCCCTTTGGGTTTCGGAGGCCTGGGGCTTCGATCAGCGGTAGATTTGGCCCTTCCAGCATATCTTTCTTCACTTTCGTCCAGTCACGAATTAATTGATGAGATACTCGGTGGATTATCTCAGTGTTTCTCGGGTAGTTCTTTCGAACAAGCTTGCAGCGTCTGGACCCAAGAATTACTTTCTCTCCCACTAGACACATCAAAACAAAAAAGCTGGGATAAAATAAAATGCGAGGCCAATTTTACTAATTTGAGTCTCTCTCTGGATCAGCATCGCCTCGCCTGTCTACTATCTGCTTCACAACCGAATAGTGGCGCCTGGCTCAACGCAGTGCCCTTTTCATCTACCGGTACCCTTCTAGATGATGAGTGCACTCGAGTCGGAGTCGGGATCCGTCTTGGTCTCAAATTATGTGAGCGTCACAGATGCAGATGTAGAGCTTCCATCGATGAGTTTGGTTTGCATCCTCTCTCCTGTCGTCGTAGTGCCGGCCGCTTTCCACGGCATGCAGCAATAAACGACATCATCAAAAGAGGTTTGGATGCAGCTGGGTTCCCTTCCCAAATCGAACCCGTAGGCCTCGACCGCGGTGATAGAAAGCGGCCGGATGGCATTACCATTTTCCCTTTTAAAATGGGGAAGTCGTTGATTTAGGGTGCGACCTGTGCGAATACATTTTCGGTCGGTAATTTGATCAGGTCCGCGATTGAGCCGGAGTCCGTCGCCCGGGATGCAGAGATGAAAAAAATAGTTAAATATTATTCTCTTGCTGATAGATTTTTTTTTTTTTTTAACCTGTGTCAGTGGAGACTTCAGGGGTTATTGGCCCTCGTTCGATGACGTTCCTTCGGAGTATTGGCGCGATTGCGTCTCGATTAAGGGACGAGCCTCGTGAAACGGAGTGGCTCTTGCAGCGTGTCTCACTGGCGATGGTTCGAGGTAAGGCTTTCTCCATCATTGCGGCTGGCAGAGGATAGAAAAAAAAATGTTTATAGTTACGTTGTTCTGGAATTGTCATCAGTGACTGAACTTCTTTTGTTTCAATAAATTTATTCTCCTGTTTTATTATAGACATTTAAGAATGTTTGCGGAGAAAAGATTCTTAAATGCCTATAATTGATATATATATTTGGGCAGCAAAACTTTTAACCTTCTTTAACAGTGGAAATGGAGTGTTAAAATATATATATATATATATATATATATATATATATATATATATATATATATATATTTAGGCATTTAAAACAGCACGATTGGCCGCATACACAATTCCGGAAAATCATCGTTGAAAACACAACTATAATTAAACATGAAAACAATAAACAAAAACTAAAAATTCTTGAAGCTATATTCATAAAACAGTTGAAACCTATCCGGAACAAAATAAACTATGAAAATTCCGCAAAAATACTCAAATGCCTATAGTTGATAACAGAAGTCATCGGTTTATACCAACGGCTTCCTATGCTTAACACTTTTCGTTTTCACTGTCTTCGTGATCATGTGTGATTTTCGCTTCCAGCGTCTCGTATGCACGATTTTGTTGTTGCTACGAAATCTTCTTTTGCCATGTCCGTGTATTGTTTAATATATTGTAATGTTATTGTCATCTATGATGATGGCTTATGTAAGCCGAAATCTTAGGATTAAAAAACATTTCATTAAATAATATAGACAAGTGTTGTCTATTTATTTTATGTAAATTCTTTTCATAGCGTCTGATAAACTTAATAACATTATCATTAAACGAAGAAAGAAAATCACAATATTCATACAGATTTGTTAATCCAATCTAAGCTTTCGGCTTACATAAGTCATTATCAAAGATGACAGATAGATAGATAGATAGATAGATAGATAGATAGATAGATAGATAGATAGATAGATAGATAGATAGATACCCTGACGTTTGAACAGATTGATTGCTGGAGGATTCGTCTACGAAACTCTAGAGTTGGGATATTGAAGGTAAAACCAATCAGCTAATTGACAAAATTTATAATTGTGTGTGTGTGTGTGTGTGTGTGTGTGTGTGTGTGTGTGTGTGTGTGTATATATATATATGTACATACATACACACACACTTCTATAGATAAATAAATACATACGTACGTAAATGTAATGATGCATTCGGAATAACAATAAAAAATGATGCATTCGGAATAACAATAAAAATTATATATAGAAAAAGAAAATGGACACACCTGTAAAAAATGTCACGCATACAAAGAACAAGATAGGAGCACACATGCAGGGACGATCATCGATAGGAGAAGATAGAGGAGAAGCTGTCATGAATGGAAACACAGAAAACTCAATACACATATACACAGACAAGCATGCACAACGAGTAAGGGACATGTACGCTGAAACACAGGACATATGTTGATGCCAAAGACAAGTGCATTTTACTGTTGCCTAGCAACAAACACCCGGTGTTCAGCTCAACACTTTGTTGTTGATGTTTTAGTTTGATTATTATTTTTTTTTTTTTTTTTTTTTGCCTTTCCTGTTTGTGATGCTTGAACTGCCATTGCAGAAAGAAGCGGCCTTTAATTAGACTTGATAAGTGATACATTACGTTATCAGCGAAAAGGAGCAATAAATGAAAGGGTGGTTGGGTAGAAGACGGGTGAAAAATGCGGAGCATAGGAAGGATTATGAACGAAATATGAAATGAGGTAAGAAAGGCAGAAAGAGAAAAAGAGAGCAACAACAACAACAACAACGAGAACAACAACAACATAAAAAAAAGATGGCTGGAAACGAAAAGAATGAAAATGGAGAAAAGAATGAGAATAGGATGAAAGCAGGAAAAGGAAAAATAAAAAAAAGAAGGAATCATGTTAAAAAAAGAAAATAAAAGGAAAAATAAAAGAAATATTTTAAGTAGCGAAAGACAACACCTCCCAAAATGAAAGTTGCATATATATATATATATATATATATATATATATATATATATATATATATATGAAAATTAAGAGTGACACCAATATCAGGTGGTTTATATTCCTAATTAAGATGCAAAGAAAGAAAGAAAGAAAGAAAGAAAAGAAAGAAAGAAAGAAAGAAAGAAAGTAGAAAAACGAACAAAGATGGGGAAGGGGAAAATGGTGTGTAAAAGAAAGAAAGAAAGAAAAAAGAAAAGAAAGAAAAGAAAGAAAGAAAGAAAGAAAGAAAGAAAGAAAAAGTAGAAAAACGAACAAAGAGGGAGGAGGAAAAATGGTGTGAGAAAGAAAGAAAGAAGGAAAGTAGAAAAAACGAAAAAAGGGAAGGAAAAAAATGGTGTTTGAAAAAAGAAAGAAAGAAAAAAAAAAAAGAAAGAAAAGAAAGAAAGAAAGAAAGAAAGAAAGAAAGAAAGAAAGAAAGTAGAAAAACGAACAAAGATGGGGAAGGGGAAAATGGTGTGTAAAAGAAAGAAAGAAAGAAAGAAAGAAAGAAAGAAAGAAAGAAAGAAAGAAAGAAAGAAAGAAAGAAAGAAAGAAAGTAGAAAAACGAACAAAGAGGGAGGAGGGAAAAATGGTGTGAGAAAGAAAGAAAGAAAGAAGGAAAGTAGAAAAACGAAAAAGGGGAAGGGAAAAATGGTGTTTGAAAGAAAGAAAGAAAGAAAGAAAGAAAGAAAGAAAGAAAGAAAGAAAGAACTATGTGCAACAAGAGAAGGAAACAGGTAAAAGAAAACCGGATAAGATTTTAAAATGAGACTTTTTTTTTCGAAAAATGAAAGAGAAAGGAACGTTAAAACGAGTTAGGAAAAAAGGAATGATTAACAAAGATTCCAAAGGAAATAAAAATGAATAAATGAACAAGTGTAAAAGGGCAAGCAAAAAATACAAAGAACAAAAACGAAACAAGAAAAAAAATGAAACAATTTAAAAAGAAATGAGTAATCATGTAAAGAAATAAAATTTAAGAAATAAATAGAAAGAACTGCGAAAGAAATGTATATAGGCGGTTTGTTTGTTTCTCTCTCTCACTCTCTCACTCTCTCTCTCTCTCTCTCTCTCTCTCTCTCTCTCTCTCTCTCTCAGTATTTTTTGTCTCTTACTCTCTTTATAGCTTTCTCTCTGTGCGCACGTGCGTCTGGCTAAACGTTTCTAAGTTTTGGGGGAGATAGGGCGAAAATAAGAAGTGGGTAGATAGAAAGAAAGAGATGAGAATCCTGGGGACAAGGAGAGGAATTGAAATATTATAAACATTAGTGTGTCACTTTGCTGGAAATGTGTTGGCCTCTTGAAACTGATCAGGTTGGACTCGCGGTGGTAGAAAAGAGGAAAAGAGAGAGAGAGAGGAAAAGAGAGAGAGAGAGAGAGATAGAGAGAGAGCGGGTAGGCTGATAAATTAATTGAAAGACAGTGAAGGATCAGTAGGGTAGATTTGGAAGGTGTTGGCGCTGGAGATAAATTGATGGCCAAACAGACATGCAAAGAAACTCGTCGATCAAGACAATTTGCTTGAAAAAAAAAATCACTTATGAAAAGAATTCGATTTCTCTCTCTCTCTATCTCTCCCTCTTTCATCTTTCTTTCTTTCTTTCTCTCTTACACGCACAAACACAACACACAAGCGCGTACATATTATTTACAATGTGCTAAACTTACACGCATATTATTTAAAATGTGCTAAACTCACACGCATATTATTTAAAATATAATAAACTCACACGCATATTATTTAAAATGTGATAAACTCACACGCATATTATTTAAAATGTGATAAACTCACACGCATATTATTTAAAGTATGATAAACTCACACGCATATTATTTAAAATGTAATAAACTCACACGCATATTATTTAAAATGTAATAAACTCACATGCATATTATTTAAAATGTAATAAACTCACATGCATATTATTTAAAATGTAATAAACTCACACGCATATTATTTAAAGTGTGATAAACTCACACGCATATTATTTAAAATGTGATCAACTCACACGCATATTATTTAAAGTGTGATAAACTCACACGCATATTATTTAAAATGTAATAAACTCACACGCATATTATTTAAAATGTAATAAACTCACATGCATATTATTTAAAATGTAATAAACTCACACGCATATTATTTAAAGTGTGATAAACTCACACGCATATTATTTAAAATGTGATAAACTCACACGCATATTATTTAAAATGTAATAAACTCACACGCATATTATTTAAAATGTAATAAACTCACATGCATATTTTTTAAAATGTAATAAACTCACACGCATATTATTTAAAGTGTGATAAACTCACACGCATATTATTTAAAATGGGATAAACTCACACGCATATTATTTAAAATGTGACACCTCTACTTTAACGGCCTGCATATATAACGGGCTGCGTTTATAGGTCACTGGAAGATTTAGGGAAGTGGGAGAGAAAATGAAACCGACAGTTACAAATTTCTTTTTTTAGTGTTAATGATGAAAGCTGTCTATTGTCATGAATTTATTGCTTATTTATAACGATTACCTTGTTGAAAGAAGTGTACCTGTAAATAGGTTAGAGTTAATTATAGTTATGACCTCTACATTCTTATATAAATTTATTATCTTATTCATTTACATTTTTCGTTCACCATATTTTATATATACTATATATATTCGCGTATCATGCAACCTTTGAAGACCTAATTCTGAAGCTAATTTGACTACAGTAATTGAATACATAGTTTGGTCAATGACGTAGCCACAACGAGCAGTACATACAATAATTTTATATCTTGTGTATAATGCGACCCCCTTAAAATTAACTTCAAAAATATGTATTCAAAAGTCGAATACTACGCGAGTATATACAGTATATGTTTTGTATACAAATGAGCAAAAGAAATAAATGAAGTGATAAATGCAAATGATAATCGCTCAATAGCTTATATATATATATATATATATATATATATATATATATATATATATATATATACTTCCAAATCTGAAGATCGCACTGAGGCAATGAACTAGCTGTTACCAACCAATATTGATTTATATACCTACTATTTTCTCCTGTCTCTCTCTGTCTCTCTCACTCTCCCTATATATATATATATATATATATATATATATATATATATATATATATATATGCACATTTCATTGAAAACGACAGACAAGGTGCTTTTATTTATTTTTTTTTATACAATTTCTCATGCGATCTAATATTTTTTTTCTTTTCGGGTGATAAATTATATAAAAACTGTCCGAATGTGCTTTTTATCTAAGCGCTTTCGGCTATACATTTAGCCATTTTCAAGGATTATATTTCAACTGTTAAAATAAAAAAAATGTGCATGAAAGAAGGATTGCTGCTTAAATACACACACAGACACACACACACAAACACACACACACACATATATATATATATATACTCTCCCTTTTCATATATGCATATATATATGTATATATTCACATATATTTCATATATATATATATATATATATATATATATATATATATATATATATATATATATATGTATATATTCACATATATTTCATATATATATATATATAAATTTTTTATAAAAAAATTATAACATAAGTATGCTATAAAAAAAATTATAACGTAAGTATGTTATAAAAAATAATTATATCTGCTCTACTTTGTATTGAGTACTCATTTAAGAATAGTAATTGTTGGTTATTGGAATTCATTCCGTATATACCAATTATATACTATATATATATATATATATATATATATATATATATATATATATATATATATTCACCAGAAATTACAGCAAACATTCGAACATTAAAACGGCTCATGATCAGACATAACAGACATTCATTTAATATTATTATTTAATATTATTATTTAATATTATTATTTAATATTATTTAATAATATATATATATATATATATATATATATATATATATATATATATATATATATATATATATATAACTAGACTCGTTTTGAAAAACCCTCGAATTTTTGATTTGCTAATCAAATCAATCTCGAGGGAAAAAAGGTTTTAAAAGAGAAAGAGCTACAAACATGAACTTCTGCCGACAAAAAAAAATCGCACAGATTCAGGTCTGAAGCCCAAAGAAAAACCCTGATACGAGTAACAACTAACTAACAAAAGAGCTCAATACAACCGTAGAGCAGACCTAGATACACCTAGTGAGCCAGACAAGGTTTCACCTAAACGGATCGTCAGGGAAAGTTTGGCCAAACTTTCCCTGACGATCCGTTTAGGTGAAACCTAGGTAAGTTTGTCTGGCTCACTAGGTGTATCTATATATATATATATATATATATATATATATATATATAAAAGAGAGAGAGAGAGAGAAAGAGAGAGAGAGAAATAATTGAGTGCTGATGCCCATAAAACAGTGCTCGATGTATAATGACAGAGCTATAATTTCTGCTAATAATAAATATACATTTTGATCACTGTTTGTACAATTCAATCGTCAGCACCTATTCATATATATATATATGTGTGTGTGTGTGTGTGTGTGTGTGTGTGTGTGTGTGTGTGTGTGCAGTATTTGTAGCTTCATATACTCGGTATAAAGCTTATATAAAAATGTTAATCTTAATAGCCATATTGATCATAGCTGTGCTTGTAGCGTAAGGTCATTGACACTGAATGTGACATGGATGTGACGACTTCAAATTCTAACCGAATGTGTGTTCGTTCAACTAGCACAATTATTCTTCGTAAATGCACAAATCCACTTTGGCTCCGGCTATAGATTAAATAGCAAGGCATATTAGTCTCTCTTGATTGGTTGCTAGTCTAGGAAAAATAAGAAATTTGAAATTAAATCCATCCCATAGAGGGACCGACACCGTCAGGCTTTCTGGACTTAGAAAAAAAAAACACTGCTGTTACGTCTACAGTATATGTGAGAAACTTAATAGGTTACCGAATACGTGAGTGTGAATTGCGTTTAAATACAACTGACAAAATAATTTTGTTATTTATCTCAGTTCCTTTGCTATTGTAAGACATTTAAAGAATATTGGGAAAAGGTCAACATAAGAAAATAAAATTAATATAATCTTAAAATGATATAAGATATTCTTTTGTTTTAATCAATAAATAGCAAGTAACTAGACTATTAAGATCACAAGTGAGGAATTCTATAGGAAGACAGAGAAAAGAATGGGAGATAGGCACGAAATGATAATAGAAATATAACAATAACAATAAGAAAGAAAGAACAATATTCAAGTGATACAGAAGACTATAACATATGAACATTAGCATGAATTACCAAAGACTTCTGGAGAGAATGATTATTATAATGAAAAGAAAGAAAGAAAGAAAGAAAGAAAGAAAGAAAGAAAGAAAGAAAGATATTCAAGTGATACAGAAGACTATAACATATGAACATTAGCATGAATTACCAAAGACTTCTGGAGAGAATGATTATTATAATGAAAAGAAAGAAAGAAAGAAAGAAAGAAAGAAAGAAAGAAAGAAAGAAAGAAATTCAAGTGATACAGAAGACATTAACATATGAACATTAGCATGAATTACCAGAGACTTTTGGACAGAATGATTATTATAATGAAAAGAAAGAAAGAAAAAAAGAAAGAAAGAAAGAAAGAAAGAAAGATATTCAAGTGATACAGAAGACTATAACATATGAACTTTAACATGAATTACCAAAGACTTTTGGACAGAATGATTATTATAATGAAAAGAAAGAAAGAAAGAAAGAAAGAAAGAAAGAAAGGAAGGAAGGAAGAAAGAAAGAAAGAAAGAAAGAAAGAAAGAAAGATATTCAAGTGATACAGAAGACTATAACATATGAACTTTAACATGAATTACCAAAGAATTTTGGACAGAATGATTATTATAATAAAAAGAAAGAAAGAAAGAAAGAAAGAAAGGAAGGAAGGAAGAAAGAAAGAAAGAAAGAAAGAAAGAAAGATATTCAAGTGATACAGAAGACTATAACATATGAACTTTAACATGAATTACCAAAGAATTTTGGACAGAATGATTATTATAATGAAAAGAAAGAAAGAAAGAAAGAAAGAAAGAAAGGAAGGAAGGAAGGAAGGAAGGAAGGAAGGAAGGAAAGAAAGAAAGAAAGGAAGAAAGGAAGGTTAGAAAGAAAGAAAGATATTCAAGTGATACAGAAGACTATAACATATGAAGGTTAGCATGAATTACCAAAGACTTTTGGATAGAATGATTATTATAATGAAAAGAAAGAAAGAAAAAAAGAAAGAAAGAAAGAAAGAAAGAAAGATATTCAAGTGATACAGAAGACTATAACATATGAACTTTAACATGAATTACCAAAGAATTTTGGACAGAATGATTATTATAATGAAAAGAAAGAAAGAAAGAAAGAAAGGAAAAGGAAGGAAGGAAGGAAGGAAGGAAGGAAGGAAAGAAAGAAAAGAAAAAGAAAAGGAAGAAAGGAAGGTTAGAAAGAAAGAAAGATATTCAAGTGATACAGAAGACTATAACATATGAAGGTTAGCATGAATTACCAAAGACTTTTGGATAGAATGATTATTATAATGAAAAGAAAGAAAGAAAAAAAGAAAGAAAGAAAGAAAGAAAGAAAGATATTCAAGTGATACAGAAGACTATAACATATGAACTTTAACATGAATTACCAAAGACTTTTGGACAGAATGATTATTATAATGAAAAAAAGAAAAGAAAAGAAAAGAAAAGAAAGAAAGAAAGAAAGGAAGGAAGGAAGAAAGAAAGAAAGAAAGAAAGAAAGAAAGAAAGAAAGAAAGAAAGAAAGAAAGATATTCAAGTGATACAGAAGACTATAACATATGAACTTTAACATGAATTACCAAAGAATTTTGGACAGAATGATTATTATAATGAAAAAAGAAAGAAAGAAAGAAAGAAAGGAAGGAAGGAAGGAAGAAAGAATATATTTAAGTGATACAGAAGACTATAACATATGAAGTTTAGCATGAATTACCAAAGACTTTTGGACAGAATGATTATTATAATGAAAAGAAAGAAAGAAAGAAAGAAAGAAAGAAAGAAGGAAGGAAGGAAGGAAGGAAGGAAGGAAGGAAAGAAAGAAAGAAAGGAAGAAAGGAAGGTTAGAAAGAAAGAAAGATATTCAAGTGATACAGAAGACTATAACATATGAAGGTTAGCATGAATTACCAAAGACTTTTGGACAGAATGATTATTATAATGAAAAGAAAGAAAGAAAGAAAGAAAGAAAGAAAGAAATTCATGTAATATAGAAGGCTATAACAGATGAACGCTAGCATGAATTACCAAATACTTCTTAGCTGAGTGATTAATATAATTAAAGAAAGAAAGAAGGAAATAAATAAAGAAAGAAAGAAAGAAAGAAAAAAAAGAAAGAAAAAAAAGAAAGAAATAATGGAAGAAAAAAGAAAGAAAGAAATAATGGAAGAAATGGTAATGATGAAATTCGCCATTTTTTATAAGGAAACCATACAGCATTCTTTAACTGAACAATTATCGATGTTTTTGGCTTAATATTTATCATGAAAGACTTTTACATGAAAATAGGTTTCGTAATTGCATTAACTGTTACATCTCTTTCTAGAACATATGAAGGTAGTTTAAGGTAGTCTGAAAACTCATCAGCATTTTCATGGCATTATTTTCTCTTTGAGTTACATTTTAGTTGTTGCCGCTTTTGGAATTCTTCAATCAATGTGTTCTCTGTTATTTGTTTAGGGTTCTGTAGCGCCAATATGGGAGAATCTGATGAACGATCTTCTTTAAGACCTATAAAGTTTATTCGCTTGAAGCAATTTTTAATCATTGACCAGAGAAATCGATTGTATATAGCTGATAGTTTAGACACCTCTGAACAAGTTGAACACCATGCAACACACCCATAAAAGAGTCTAGGACTGTCGAGGCTAAATACATGACTCAAGTTCTTAGATCAATATTTTAGTTTTGTAATATCTTGAGGTGTTGTACAAAGATACCCCTAAACGCATTGTTCTATGTTCAATTCCATTTTCTCCTGTGGTAAATTTATTATAACAAAAGATTTGATATGATGTGGCTTTTGGATCTTCATTAGACATATATGACACTGTCAGATCTAGAAATGAGGTGGAATCTGAACTTAGAAGATGGTTTCTGATAGTATCTGTCTATATTTCTGAGATCAGGTATTATATAAAATATTTACATTATTCGGACTATTGTCTTCATCTTTGTTGCCATATTTATCACAACGTTTCGACCCTTCAATATCTGTCTATATTTCTGAGATGAGGTATTATGTACACTATTTACATTATTCGGACTATTGTCCTCATTGTTGCCATATTTATTACAACGTTTCGGCCTTTCAGTATCTGTCTATATTTCTGATATGAAGTATTATATACACTATTTATATTATTCGGTCTATTGTCCTTATCTTTGTTGCCATATTTATTACAACGTTTCGACAAGGGTTCAGTTCGACATTCCAACCACCTGAAGAAGGCCGGAGCGTACAACAGCCGAAACGCTGTGATAAATATGGCAACAAAGATGAAAAGATGAGGACAATAGTCCGAATAATGTAAATAGTGGTTTCTGATAGATGAAATAAAAAGAAGTGTCTCTTGATGTTGGCATATGCTGATGTGTGATCTATATAGCAGGTATACAGTTTTCTATTCGATAGGTATATGAGTTTTTTGATGACATATATGCCACTATTGAAACCTTTACCAGAACGAAAACCAAATTGGGTTTTTAGAAATTATCTTTCACAGAATGTTGAGGGTTTCGTTAGCAAAAGATTAATTACTTTATTCATAATGGGTTCAATTGAGATACCTCTGTAACTGTGACGATCTTAAGGACGGTCTTTCCACAGGGGACTTATGCGTGATATACTCCATGTGCTATGTGATGTGCTTCCGATACCAGATTCCCTTCATAAAACTGAGAAACATATTTAAATTCGAGGAGAGGGTGTGTTGCTTTCAAACGTTCATTCGCAATGTCAAGGGAGGCTTTATTATTAATTTTTTTTTTTTTAAACTTTCTTGTTTTTAAATCTGTAGATAGTTTTTGCAACATTCACAAATATTTTAAGACATTTTTATGTTTATACATTCTTTTTAAAGATACAAATATTTAAGTAATGCTCTGTTTATAATAAACAGTATTAAACAGCATCTACCGGCCTGAATGTCCAAGAAATTTTCACAAAAAATATTCGTCCTCCGTTTTCTGTGAAAATTTCTCGGACATTCAGACCGTTAAATGTTGTTTAATACTGTTTATTATAAACAGAGCATTTACTTAAATATTTGTATCTTTAAAAAGAATGTATAAACATAAAAATGTCTTAAAAATAATTGTCGGGCTTTGTCCATTTCATTCCCAAATATACTGTCGCTTATTCCGTTTCATCTGGCGAGTGTGGGCACGGTTGAGATGTAACTCGATGCGATTTTCTTTTTTCATGTAGGGTTTTAGATAGAACGCCTCGCCTAGCGAGTAGATAACTTTTTAAGCTAGTACCCTTGGAACATTTAACAGACAACCGAGATTAATTAAGACTCTTGGTACAGACATTTTAGCCAGGTCTTGAAAAGAGGTTGGAGTAATACGAACCGCCAGCAACGCCCAGGCTCACTCCAATGGGGAACAGATATTCCTAGATGGTTGCTGATGGCATCACTTTAACTTAAAGTTAGTAATTTTTTTCTAGTGCAAACCTCACCTATTGTAAGTACTATGCTTATGTCGTGTATTATTGTTGTTTTGTATTGTCATAGTTAATAAAATGATAGACGTATTTCAGCACTTTTCTTTTCATTTCCCTTTAGTTCTTCATAATATTTTTGGTCGGAAGCTCTTTGAGGTAGGGAGTCGTTATAAAATAACAATCCAACATTGGCTTCGATTGTATTGGCTTCTTTTTTTTTCCTCCACATTTTAACACAGAAAAAAGAAAGAACAGGAAATAAAAATAACTGAAAACAAGTCTTAAAGGAATAAGAAAAGTAAAAAACAATCTCTAGAAATTCAAACAGAAGTGGCTCCGTCATGACCTGAGGATTTCCACTGAAAGAATACTTAAAGTTACTTTGAAATGGAACCTAACTAAGAGAAAGAATTACAGACCAAAGTGATAATGTCAAAAATATATATATATATTTATAAAGCGAAACTCAGAGCAGATCACAAGGCATGCATTAATTAAGAGATATGAATGTAGTTTGAATGAAGAATATGATGATTCGTATTATATAAATATTGGACCATAAGAATAAGTAATATGCGTAAAACTACTTATCGATGTCACGTGTTGTACTTCTTGAATGTGCACAAACCATTAGTTCACCATTGAAACAATACTTTATTATCAAAGGATATTACTAAAAACCTGTTATATTTTTGTTCTAGTTACTGGAATTTTTAGAGTATTTTAATGTCATGTCTCTTTAGGATGTAGATGATCATGGCTCTCCACAGTTTCCTTTCTTTTATTATCTAAGAATTACCATGATTTCTTGAGAAAAATAGTGAAATGATTTTCGATTGTCTTCTCCACGATTTTGAATTCAGAAAAGAGCTTCTCATACACTGGATAATTTTTGTAAATGCCGTCTCTTCGAAACGTAAGTGATCATGGCTCTCCACAGTTTCCTTTACTTTATTATCTATGAATTACCATGACTTCTTGGGAAAGATAGTGATATCATTTCCTATTGCTTTCTCCACGGTTTTGAATTCAAAATAGACCTTCTCATGGACTGGATGCTCATTGTAAATGCCGTGTCACTTTTAAACGTAAGGGATCATGGCTCTCCACATTTTCCTTTTCCGTTATTATGCAAGAATGAACAGGACTTCTTGGGAAAGATAGTGATATCATTTCCTATTGCTTTCTCCACGGTTTTGAATTCAAAATAGACCTTCTCATTGACTGGATGCTTTTTGTAAATGCCATATCTCTTCAAGATATAGGCGATTATGGCTCTCCACAGTTTCCTTTTCTTTATTATCACCGATATCTCATTACTCTCTTGAGGAATATAATGGAATGATTTCTTATGACCTTTTCCACGGTTTTGAATTCAGAATAGACCTTCCCATTGACTGGATGCTTTTTGTAAATGCCATATCTCTTCAAGATATAGGCGATTATGGCTCTCCACAGTTTCCTTTTCTTTATTATCACCGATATCTCATTACTCTCTTGAGGAAGATAATGGAATGATTTCTTATGACCTTTTCCACGGTTTTGAATTCAGAATAGACCTTCTCATTGACTGGATGCTTTTTGTAACTGCCATATCTCTTCAAGATATAGGCGATTATGGCTCTCCACAGTTTCCTTTTCTTTATTATCACCGATATATCATAAAACTCTTGAGGAAGATAATGGAATGATTTCTTATTACCTTCTCCACAATTTTGATTTCAGAACAGTTCTTCTCATAGATTGACTGCTTTTTATCAATGCCATATCTCTTCAAGATATAGGCGATTATGGCTCTCCACAGTTTCCTTTTCTTTATTATCACCGATATCTCATTACTCTCTTGAGGAAGATAATGGAATGATTTCTTATTACCTTTTCCACGGTTTTGAATTCAGAATAGACCTTCTCATTGACTGGATGCTTTTTGTAAATGCCATATCTCTTCAAGATATAGGCGATTATAGCTCTCCACAGTTTCCTTTTCTTTATTATCACCGATATATCATAAAACTCTTGAGGAAGATAATGGAATGATTTCTTATTACCTTCTCCACAATTTTGATTTCAGAACAGTTCTTCTCATAGATTGACTGCTTTTTATCAATGCCATATCTCTTCAAGATATAGGCGATTATGGCTCTCCACAGTTTCCTTTTCTTTATTATCACCGATATCTCATTACTCTCTTGAGGAAGATAATGGAATGATTTCTTATTACCTTCTCCACAATTTTGATTTCAGAACAGTTCTTCTCATAGATTGACTGCTTTTTATCAATGCCATATCTCTTCAAGATATAGGCGATTATGGCTCCCCACAGTTTCCTTTTCTTTATTATCACCGATATCTCATTACTCTCTTGAGGAAGATAATGGAATGATTTCTTATTACCTTTTCCACGGTTTTGAATTCAGAATAGACCTTCTCATTGACTGGATGCTTTTTGTAAATGCCATATCTCTTCAAGATATAGGCGATTATGGCTCTCCACAGTTTCCTTTTCTTTATTATCACCGATATATCATTAATCTCTTGAGGAAGATAATGGAATGATATCTTATTACCTTCTCCACGATTTTGATTTCAGAACAGTTCTTCTCATAGATTGACTGCTTTTTATCAATGCCATATCTCTTCAAGATATAGGCGATTATGGCTCTCCACAGTTTCCTTTTCTTTATTATCACCGATATCTCATTACTCTCTTGAGGAAGATAATGGAATGATTTCTTATTACCTTTTCCACGATTTTGAATTCAGAATAGACCTTCTCATTGACTGGATGCTTTTTGTAAATGCCATATCTCTTCAAGATATAGGCGATTATGGCTCTCCACAGTTTCCTTTTCTTTATTATCACCGATATATCATAAATCTCTTGAGGGAGATAATGGAATGATTTCTTATTACCATCTACACGATTTTGATTTCAGAACAGTTCTTCTCATAGATGGACTGCTTTTTGTAAATGCCATATCTCTTCAAGATGTAGGCGATTATGGCTCTCCACAGTTTCCTTTTCTTTATTATCACCGATATATCATAAATCTCTTGCGGAAGATAATGGAATGATTTCTTATTACCTTTTCCACGGTTTTGAATTCAGAATAGACCTTCTCATTGACTGGATGCTTTTTGTAAATGCCATATCTCTTCAATATATAGGCGATTATGGCTCTCCACAGTTTCCTTTTCTTTATTATCACCGATATATCATAAATCTCTTGAGGAAGATAATGGAATGATTTCTTATTACCATCTACACGATTTTGATTTCAGAACAGTTCTTCTCATAGATGGACTGCTTTTTGTAAATGCCATATCTCTTCAAGATATAGGCGATTATGGCTCTCCACAGTTTCCTTTTCTTTATTATCACCGATATCTCATTACTCTCTTGAGGAAGATAATGGAATGATTTTTCATTCTCCACGGTTTTGAATTATCCAAGGCTAGAGTCCAGTCTACTCTGCTTTTTAAACCAAGGAAAAACTAAGGAAATTAGCTAGGATGGATTCAAACTTTTTCCATGGCATTTAGAGTGAAAGCGAACACAAAAGACTTAGCGGAAATTCTATTCGACAGTTCTATTTTCTTCTACGACTATACTTAGAGTACTCGCATATACATATACTTAGAGTAAGTAGGATTAATTTCCTTTAGCCTGAGGGCTTGTTCTTAGAGGTTAATTTTCTTGTTTTTTTTTGTTGTTTTTTTTTTTGTTTTTTTTAGAAAATATTAAATGATAACGGTCTCAGGACATCCATTCACTTCTTTTGTTCATTTGAGAAAGTAATACATTATTTATATTTTTAAAAAATGCCATAAAATGTCATTAAGTCTCAAAATGCATGGTAGTCAGCAAAAGGACGAGCCCAAAATGTAAATTACAAATCGGAGATACTAAAATCAAACAACTAAAAATTTTAAATATCTGGGAAGTGTTTTAACAGGGGGTGGGCAGAAAGTGCGACACTGATATCCGAAAACTAAGCAGAGTATTAAGAAACGGGAAAACTTTATTTGCAAAAGGAAAAGAGTACAGAACTGTTACGTGATATCAGTCCTCCTATATGGCAGTGAATGCTGGACAATCTCATCAAAGATGAAGAAGAGACTTGAAGCAACAGAAATGTAGTTCTACAGAAGGATGCTTAGGGTACTATGGACCAACGACGAAGTTCTAGAAAAAATGAAAAACCAAATGGAAACGTATTGAACGTCAGGAGGAGACAGTTGAAATTTCTAGGACATATGAGAAAAGAGGGCTTCGAAAATCTGATACTCACAGGACAAATTGAAGACAAGATTGACAGCGCATAACAAACTAAATGGATGGCGGAACAGTTTTTGGGAGAAATAACAAAAAGACAAAGTTTATTAAGAGCTACAAAGGACAGGAAATTGTGGAGAGCCATGATCACCTACATCCTGAGGGAATACGGAATATTTACTCAATGTCAGTTTTATATTGCCTCTTGCAAAATGAAAAAGTTTAAATAATAGCCTCAAACAAAGAACACCAATAGTCCTTTCCTGAAAGTTCTTATAATACAATAATATTTTCTGCCACATAAAAAAGAAACATCATGAGCAGCAGGGCAATTGAATTTATTCTCCAAAGCTTTTCCACAATCCTTCCATCACGTCTGTAACTGTTCCATTCTCAGACAAGGTTTATCAATAAATACCACAATTTCATATATTTATCTTCAGATATTTTCTATTTTGTTTACTGTACTATGGGATACTGATCAAGCAATCTTTTGCTTAATGTTTTATTCATTCCTTGTTGTGTTCTCTTGGAATATTCTACGATTCTTGATGACCACGTTATAGCTATAACTACTATTGATTCTATCGTGTGTGTGTGTGTGTGTGTTTGTTTGTGTGTGTACAGGACGTATTACTAAAACGTTCTCGGCTTGACCTTCAAAATTTGATAACTGATCATTTGATCAGATTTAGAGGAGTGACTAATAATGACCGAGAAGGCTCAATTCGTAGAAGAGCTTTGCATTATCAGCAGTAGTAAGCACTTTTTACAAATTCGCGCTAAAAGCCGAATTACCCGTGCCCTGCTGCGGGTCACACATTTTTGTAAGAAAATGAGGATTGATTTTAAATCATTGTTATATTGTGTGGAGAAAAATGATGCATTTCAATATTATTCAATAAACTTGCCGAGGTGACCTCCATCTTCTGGATTTCTCCTTCTATATTTTAGATAGGAGTCATTTCTTTGTTCAAATTTAAATTTAATTTAAATCAAAGGGAAAAAAAATTTCAGGGAGGGGTTTGTTCTCCCCCGCTGACCCCCTTTGATCAAAAGGAAATATACTTATCCAAGTACCCTAGGAGTCATTCCCTTGTACAAATTTAAATTTAATTTATATCAAAGAGGAAAAAAAAAATTCAGTGAGAGATTTGTGTTTCCCTACCCACGGGGTGCCACTTTAATGAAAATGAAATATGCTTATCCATATACCCTGGGTAATTTATTTTCAGAATATAAATGGTTATGGCGGTCTCCAAAAACCTAGCAGGAGTTCGATAACAAACAGACAGACAGAGGCTACAACTATATATATATATATAAAGAAATGGACAAAGTCCGACAATTTATTTATTAAAGACATTTTTATGTTTAACGTTCTTTTTTTTTATAGATACAAGTGTTTAAGTAAATGCTCTGTTTATAATAAACAGTATTAAATAACATTTACCGGCCTGAATGTCCGAGAAATTTTCATAGAAAATATTCGTCCTTTGACAGGCTTCGAACCTGCATCCTATACGGAACCGTCATTTACGCTGACGTGCCTTACCGTCTCGGCCACAAAGGAGCGTTCGGTAGACAAGGTCGAATATACTGCTTATAAACTTCAATCTTCCATGAATCTCGTACATTCATAACTGCTCTGGCGTATCAAATATAAACAAATGACGTCATATATTAAGAAATGGACAAAGTCCGACAATTTATTTATTAAAGATATTTTTATGTTTAACGTTCTTTTTTTTTTTTTTTTTATAGATACAAGTATTTAAGTAAGTGCTCTGTTTATAATAAACAGTATTAAATAACATTTACCGGCCTGAATGTCCGAGAAATTTTCATAGAAAATATTCGTCCTTTGACAGGATTCGAACCTGCATAGTATACGGAACCGTCATTTACGCTGACGTGCCTTACCGACCAGCCACAAAGGAGCGTTCGGTAGACAAGGTCGAATTTAAAAAAAAAAATCCTCCGGGATTTTACGCAAAAAGCATTAAAGAGGTTTGTTACTCATCAGGCAACTGGTTCGACGATACCATTTGCGCAAAATTACGGAGGTTCTGATGTGATAAAGTTTTGGAAATTGTGAAATTAGAGAAAGCTTTCTACATCCAAGCATTTTGCAGCGATCAGAAAAGTTAATAATCGATTGATGCAAAATCAGCTGAATATATCGTGTGAGTACAACCGAGTCTCAAATTCTCTTGTGTGTTAATCTTGCTTTATGCGGCCTTGTGTTATTATGAAGGAGATCAACTACTTTTGACCGGCACATGTCACTTTACGCTCAAAACTTTATAAACACTTTGCAGCTGTAAAATGCATAAATGAGCAATTAGTATTTCGTCGCGTTTTAAGGATTCTAAATAAATAATAACCCAACAATCCGGCCACACGTACAACACTGCCTTTTTTTTTTACATGTGGCTCAGCTCCCGGGTTCGGTTGTGTAGATCTATCCTTGTCAAGATACAGCCATTTAGGTTGAACATTGTTTTAGGTTAGTGTATTCACAATTTATTCTTAGATGTAAAGTGTGATTAGTAGTTAGGGTGATGCATTCGTCATTACAATCGATTACCAAAAAAGAACATTGCTTATGTCAAAACCTAATATATATATATATATATATATATATATATATATATAATCAAATATGTGGTGCAGTTCAATTTATATTACAAAGAATCATTCATACAAAAATTAGATTAATAAAGTTAATGATATAAAATCGGGAAATCCCTTCGCAAACAAAATTTTAAAGGTGCATTAATCACTCGATGAATGTTATGATCCTTGTTTTTAAAAATTATAATCTGTATAAGGTATTTCCTTAATATGGAAGTACTTTCAATTGTACATCTACTTTTTGTATGAATGGTTCATTGTAATATAAGTTTAATATATATATATATATATATATATATAGGTAGATAGATAGATAGATAGATAGATAGATAGATATGTATTAGATTGGATCATTAGTAATTATTTGACTTTGTTTCTGTGTCTGCCTACCTGTATCTCTCTCTCCCTCTCCCTCTCTATCTTTCTCTGTCTGTCTCTCTCTCTCTCTATATATATATATATATATATATATATATATTCAAGATTCACTATTAGCATTAAGTTCCAATTTTCTTGATATTAATTATCTCACTCACCCTCACTTTGTCGCTCTCTCTTTGTTTCTTTCTTGCTCAAACTTTCTCTCCCTTCTCTCTCTCTCTCTTTCTCTCTTTTATTTCTCTCTCTCTCTCTCTCTCTCTATATATATATATATATATATATATATATATATATATATATATATATCGCCAAGAATCAGGTTCAGCGCCCTTTTTGTCATTAGAACCACCTCAAATCTTCTTGACATTTATTACCTCAATCACTCTCACTTTATCGCTCTTTATTTGTTTCTCTGTCTCTGTCCTTATTTCAGTAATTAGCTCAGTCACTTCCTTTCTTTCCTTGTCTCGTACCCTCCCTCTCTCTCTCTGTCAATATATATATATATATTTCCTCAAGTACCATTACTAATTTACGTGCTAATACTCTTTGGAAAAGATATGAATCTTCTTCTTCTACCCTCAGCTATGGGTTAATACCATAGAGACTGGGTTCTGTAGTCTTGGATAGTAACTGCTCTACCGCAGAAAGAAATGGCAGCCAACTGCGGGAAAAAAAATCTGCCTTGTCGTCATCAAGATACATAACCGCCTAAGCGTGTATTACTCATGGCACATAATTGACTGACCAGGTTTTACCTTTAGAACTGCCTCATTTCTTCTTGCCATAGATTCAATAATGTACTGGAAGCTCTCTTTTGGAATTCGGGTCCATGCTTTTATTATGGCATCCTCCAGTTCTTTTATATTGATTGGCTGCAATTCCTGAATTCGAATCTTCCTTTCTACCATATCCCAAAGCTGCTCTATTTTACTGGAATCCATTGATTTTGGAGACCAATTTTAATTTTAAGACAAGTAAATTCACTGCTTTTTTTCCACGCACAAATCTGTCACTATTTTTAATTTGTGACATGGTGTCTTGTCCAGCTTGAAATGACCGTCAGAGGATTGATGGAGCATAATCATAAACACGTGTTTGACTCAATATCTAGGTAACCTGCAATATTTAAACGTTTTTATTGGAACCAAGGATCCAAGTGGAAGCCAAGAATATATTCCTCATACCATTAAACAGAAACCGGAACAATTAATGTTGATTAATCATTGATGTTGATTATGCCAAATTCTTGCCCTCCAATTCGAATGTCACTGCAGAAATTAAGAAATTAAGACTCATCAGACCAAGAAACGTTTTACCAATCATCTATTGTCCAATTGTTCTGATCTTAGTTTTGTTTTTTTGTTTTTCTTATCTACAGATGTGTCGTCCGTCGTGGTTTTCTTCTGGTCTAGCTTATCATCTTCAAGGTTCAAGGTTCATAATGGCCTTCTATATAACTACATTGTAAAGAGGGCTTGTTTGAACTACAGTTATCTTTCTATTAATTTGAGCAGATTCTGGTTATTTCGTTCTCTAACTATTCTCTGTAAACTATACAGGTGGTTGAGCGTGGAAATCGAAGATCAGCAGGTTTTGAAATACTAAGACCCGCCTATCAGGTGGGATATCACGTCCAGTCACTAAAATCCCTGTTCCTTTGTATAATAAAGCATTAGATGAAATAAAGCAGGACGCCATGACCATATTTAAATACCAATATTCATTAAATTGCTGCCACGTCATAGCTGACTATAAATTTGCATAAAAGAGCATTTTACATGTGTACTTAATTAAATGGACAGTGAGTACACACACACACATATACACACACACACATATATATATATATATATATATATATATATATATATATTCATTTTTTTCTTTACGACATAAGTGCAATAAGACGTCATTTTTATAAAGATGTTATTCTATTCAATTTGAGTCTATACCATAAAAGTGATTATGTGTCCATCGACGTGGAAAATGTTTTGGACTTGTTACTTGGTGTGTATCTATAATGAGGAAAATAATATATGTAGATAAATGAAACATGAATAATAAAAAAAAAGAAATCCTCTATTGAACACGAAAGAAAGACTAATTTAAAAATTCTAAAGAAAAGCATATAAAAAGAGAAGAAAAAGAAAGAGAGCGATAGAGGCGAAATGATAGAATAAATAAAATGACTGCAAATTACAAAGAAAGAAAGAAAGAAAGAAAGAGAGAAAGAGAGAAAGAAAGAAATTCAAGTGATACTCATGGTTATAACACATGAACATTAGTATCAAACGTCAAATATTTTCGGAGAAAATGGTCATTATAATAAAAAGAAAGCAATAGATACAAAGTCTATAACGTATAACTGTTAACCTGAATTACTAAAGATTATTGGATAGCAACAACAACAACTATCCAAAATAATAATAATAATAATAATAATAATAATAATAATGAAAAGAAAGAAATAGATACAGAAGTCTATAACATATGATTGTTAGTATGAATTAGTAAATCTTTTGGGATTGAGTGATTATTATAATGAAAAGAAAGAAAGAAACTAAGTATACTAAGTAAAGCAAGAAATGAAGGAGAAAGCAACAAATTATAGAAAGAAATTAAAAAGAAGGAAAATGAAACATAAGTGAAATAAAAGAAACAGAATATATGAATAAAATGGCGTATCAGAAAGTCAACGCTATGTCCGTGTGCCTCTTGAAACCGATCTTCCGTTGACTTGGCCAGTTAATGAGCAATGCAAACAAAACATCATTTAATTAGATTTGCCAATAAATCAGCCCACAGCCCATTGTCCGTCACTTGAAGGAGAATTACACAGAGGCCGCCGGTCTGTCGAGGATTGCTGGAGAAGGACAGCGGACCGCAATTCGCCGCTTTCTCCGTGTGCGGCCCCAGGCCTCCAGCTCCTTACGATCGAAACACGGATACCAGCTTCCGAAGCGACCGGATCGGCAGATGCCACTATTTACACACTCCGACAATACAATTGCTGTTCCCAGCAACTACCGCGTCCAGGGAATCATCACTGTTCAGTGTTAAGACTTCCATTATTATCTTATTATCTGATCGTCTGGATATCTGCCTATCTTTCAACCTGTTTGTTTGCTGTTTGCAACCAGTATTCAATCATCATCATCATCATCATCATCATCATCATCGACAGCAACAACAACAACTATCCAAAATAATAATAATAATAATAATAATAATAATAATAAATATAGATAATGTCTGTATGAGGGAGATGAGGTTTTGGAACAAATTACATTATTTACATTGTTCAGGCTGTTGCCCTTATCTTATATTCACGACGTTTCGGCCGTTGCATGCTCCGGCCTTCATCAGTTGATATACGCTAGAATTTTGAACCGAACCCTTTATTTAGTCCACTGGGCTATATTGTTCTAGTTCCACATGCCATACCTTTTCTGAATATCTCAGTTTCAGTTAATTCACTTTAGTAACTCAGCTCTCCAAGTTTTTTTTCACCTCTACTGTGGCCAGGTATACTCACAACTTTTGGGGTCAAGTCACTGAATATACTTAAAGCAGCGCTTTTATCAATTCGGACAAAAAGAAAATTAATTGAAACATATCCAGAAAAGGAACGTCGCGAAGAAAGTCACGAAACAAGTCCCAATCAGTTAATAGGAGGTTCTTGGCTGATGGTAGAGCGGAAAGAGATGTTTATAGACACTACTGCATGGTTAGAGTTGCCAAGAGAGCAGATCTGCAGAGTACGACATGTGTCAGGGGTTGAGATAAAGAACAGACCAAGAAGAGAAACGTGTCCATCAGGATTACTGGGGAAACGCGTGGGGGAAATCTTGTGAGATTGAGTGATTGAAAAGTTCAGGGTTTGGACAGCAGCGAGGTCAGTGACAGAGTGATTAAGCCACATGACATGGTGGGCATTGAAGCCACCGAACAAAAAGACATATGGAAATGAGAGTAAAGAGATGGCCTTATCTATATTATCAGAAATAATATCTCGCGTAAAACAGCCACGAGAGGAAGAGGAAAGGGAATGGTACAGATTGCTGAGATAGCTGAGTTTGGTAAAGAAAGACGGGGGCACATATAAGAATAGTCTGGAGACAAATGAGAGTTCCTTAGCAAGCAGGAGATGTTCCCGAACTCTTAGGCCATATATGCTCACCTTAGGGCTCTAAAGAGAGGAAGATAGCCAGTAATCAAGAATTCAGAGGAGAGGATTGAAGAATTAAGATTAGTTTCGCAAAGAGCTAAGATTTCCGGATAATGTTCTCAGCGGAACGATTCTACTCTACGAATACCAGGAATGTTGGAAATAAAAGGTCGAGGGCTTTAAATATTATTTATCGACCTGCCTTAGATTTGTTTTATTGGTTCCTTACCGTCATGGTTTTTTTAAGTTAGGAAAAGCCCGAGAATAGCTGTAGCTGTCGGTCGTCTAAGGTAACATGTATGGGAATTGACGCAGTTTGCAGCATAGTGTGGCCTCGGGGTTGCTCACCAAAGGAGATTACGGGAACAGCTTTCTATGCGCAACATAGTACTGCAAGAACCCGATATTATACAACTGTTGATCAGACACTACACAAGAGGTCGGGCTATCAGTTGGGAAGTATCAACTAGAAAACTGCCAACCCGATACTCCCAATATGAAGAAATGTAGTCACTCATATCACAAAAAATCATGACAGTACCACTATTAAGAACAGAAGAAGAAAGGAAGAGGTATCCTCTTTCTACACAGAAGCTGTTCAAGAGAACTGGGAGGAGTATAGGATGAGACGATAGGAAGGCCTATCTACTCCTATAAAAAATTACTAAGTTATTAAAATTTGAGATGTTCATTAAAAATCAAACAAAAATTGAAACAAGAATTAAAAATGGCATATACCCCTGAAAAATCGAGCATCATGTTCTGGGTTTGATATTCAAGTTACATATTAGAAAATGAATTATTTAGAATGTTGATCATCGGCCCACAATAATTTTTAACCATGCTATATTCAATTTATTTATTTATTTCTGGCATACTAGTTTGTTTTGGGCCATTTGGTGTAGGGGTGGATGTGTTAATGAACTGTCCCTGAGTCATGGGCAGACATTTCCTGTATATATATATATATATATATATATGTTAATATTTTTATTTAAAAAATATTTTAGATCACGACATAAAATATATAGCACATATATATACATATACATATATATATATAGATGTTAGATGTTATATATATATATATATATATATATATATATATATATATATATATATCATCAGGCGAGGTTAGGCAACACATATATGTATAAATAGCATATATTATATACATACACACACACACACACACACACACACACATATATATATATATATATATATATAAAACATATATAGATATTAGGTAACATATATATATATATATATACTAATTTCAATAAATATTTTAATAATTAATTTTTATATATATATATATATATATATATATATATATATGAATTTTAATGCATACTAATAAAACATGTTCAGGCAAATGACTACATCGTGTCTGGCTGCCGAATGTTGATAGCAAAGTAACTACAATTTGCTTTTAAATAAAATCTATTTCCTGTTACACTAAATTTCCCTTTGTGCTTATGAGGGCCTTAAATTTTCACATCAAAATCGGGCCACAAGGAGAAAAAGGGTGAGAAACACTGGTCTGGAGAATCGCTCTTTTCTTTTTCTTTGTGTCATGTCCATGGCTCTCCACAATTTCCTGTCCTTTGTAGCTCTTAATAAATTTTGTCTTTTTCTTATCTCTCCTAAATGTTGTTCAGCCATCCATTTATATCACTACTACTACTACTACTACTACTACTACTACTGCTACTACTACTACTACTGATAATAATAATAATAATAATAATAATTTGGCCAATGTTCTGCACTGGAAAATATGCTACTTTTAGTGTAAACTACAAGAAAATGGTATGAACATCAGCCAGACCCTTTTACAGAGATAGGACCTGTAACAATTTTAGGGGATTTTACAATACATACAGACAAAACAATCAAAACTAACTGCCCAGACTTTGTGATCAAAGATCACAAAAACAGAATGTGCTTTCTTTTTAATATGGCAGTCCCTGCAGAGTGTAATGAATCTTTGAAGATCTTCAAAAAACTATCAAAATAAAAGTATCTTGAAATGAAAATCTCAAAATTGTGGCACATGAGGACATCAATAATTCCAGTTGTAGTTGGAACACTCGGATTGATTGGAAAAGTTACCGATATACTCATTGGAGGGATTCCTGGTAGCCCATTCCTTAAAGAAATACAAAAAAAATTAACTCACAAGTACAATTCCCACATTACGAAGAGTTGTATCTATGTAAAATGTGTGTGATTTTACTTTTTTGTTTGTTTGTTTGTTTGTTTTACAAAAAATATCAATGTCATGAAGCCATTTTTGACCTTAGCTATCTCGTTGGAAATAGGAAGGAAATGTGTATACAACAGAAATTCAAGCAAATAATTATTATTCCCTATTTGTAGGAAGGTCAGGGATAACCAACACGGAAACTGATACACATATAAAGAAAATCAAATGAAATCTATATTTACAAATAATAAATACAAATATTGTGGTAACTGGTATTGCTCACGTATCTAGAAAAATAGTTTAATAACTTTTGAAGAAGTGACCTTGTTTAACTTACGTAAAAGATTTGGCAAATGATTGTGTCAAACAATTTTCAATCAGAAAAAAAAACTGGGAGTGGAAATGATAATAAAATTCAAATTGATAAACTACGGTGCAAAACAATATCCTATTTTATGATCAGAATAGATAAACCATGGTAGGATTCCATAGACTATAAGAAAATCAAGATAAGACATTAGACGAAAGCGAATGTAGTAGATTATCCAAAACACAATACAAGAACAGACATGACAGAGTGGGAAAGATTAACCACTGAGATATTCAACATTCAAAGAAACTAATGTTTGTATAAAATAATTCTGCTGATAACCAACAGAAAGAAAGGGCCGTAACACAACGACAGTTGCTTCTTTACTGAGGTATATGATTCCCCGACAGTCTGCAGATTGGTACCTGTTCAAATGCGACTGTTGAACCAAAATTAATTGTTGAAGAGAAATAATCTTATGCTTCATTAATATCTCTAAGGTAATCTCAATCAAAAGTGGACACAGGTAATATACACACACACACACACACACATATATATATATATATATATATATATATATATATATATATATATATATATATATATATATATATATATATATGTATGTATGTATGTATGTATGTATGTATGTATATAATTGAGCTCACATTATAATTTAGGCTCCACTTTGTATTGAGCACTGTTTTTTAAAAAAATAAAAACATAAATGCTAATAATACTTATTAACCTAGCGGTTCTTTCCTGTTTTTGTATATATTTGCACACACACACACACACATATATATATATATATATATATATATATTTAAAGGCATTTTTATGTTTAACGTTGTTATTTTATCGATACAAGTATTTAAGCAAATGCTCTGTTTATGATAAACAGTATTAAATAACATTTACCGGCCTGAATCTCCGAGAAATTTTCATAGAAAATATTCGTTCTTTGACAGGATTCGAACCTGCATCCTATACGGAACCGTCATATACGCTGACGTGCCTTACCTCTAGGCTACAAAGAACCGATCGGTAGACTGCTTATAAACTCCAATCTTCCATGAATCTCGTAAGGCACGTCAGCGTATACGACGGTTCCGTATAGGATGCAGGTTCGAATCCTGTCAAAGAACGAATATTTTCTATGAAAATTTCTCGGACATTCAGGCCGGTAAATGTTATTTAATACTGTTTATCATAAACAGAGCATTTGCTTAAATACTTGTATCTATAAAATAACAACGTTAAACATAAAATGTCTTTAATAAATAAATTTCGGACCTTGTCCATTTGTATATATATATATATATATATATATATATATATATATATATATATATATATATATATATAAAATAGTAAAATAAATTGTGAAATAAATCAGCAAATAGTAAAATAAATTGGAACCTAAACATGGAGAAAAATATAAAAACAGTGAAAGTAGAAATATTTTGGAGGAACTTCATGAGAAGAAGTAACTAAAATTCGATAAAAGTACGTAAAGTTAAGAGAAAATATAAATTACAGAATAAAGTATAAATAATCCAGTTTAAAGACCCGAAACAAACAATCCAGCGAAAACACAGCGTTTCCCTAGGCTCGAGAGACTCGAAAAGTTCTATAGACAAAACACGATATTTGAAACGCTCAAACAAATTTTAGACAGAAATAGGAAACCAAACAATTACAATATAGAAAACACCACTGAAAGGAGAAATAAACATATTCTGGAATAACGTATGGGGTACTGACAAATGTCACAATGGGGATGCTAAATGGTTAAAAAAAAAAAATACAGGGAACATCCAAGAACAACAATAGCAATATATTACAACAAAAGAAATAAAGCTCGTGGAAATAACCAGGAACTGACAAAAGTCCAATCTCATGGCTTGACACTTTCAATTTTACTCATGCTATTATGGCAACACTGTTTGATTAAATGATTCTGGAGCCCTCAGCAACATAAGAATAGTTCTCCCACTGTGTCACATACTTACTACCAAAAAGTAATTATACAGAAAACCCTAAAAACGATCATTTATTTGTAAACATTTTACAAGTTAACTTCCATATTATCTGAAAGAATATACAGCCATCTGGAAGAATATACAGCCATCTGGAAGAATATACAACCATCTGGAAGAATACAATGAATATCCGCTTGAGTAAATGGGCTGTTCCACGTGCTCCTATGGCTACATAAACCAGTTGTTTATAAGAAAAGGATGTTGCTTGAAAATACTTACTTAAAACATAACAATTTTAGTGTAGAATGGATATACTAAAAAAGGACTTCGACAGCCACCCACATTCATGGATTATCAAGACATTTGAACTCTACCAAATCTTATCAACAACCGAATTTCTTATGACTTAATATGTAATTCTAGAAGACAGATTTATTACTTCCGCATTCTAATGTTGTGCTTCTAAATAAAGACATGAATATTAAATGTGGAATCTTTCTAGGAAACTCTTTATCTTTCCTTCTTTTTCTTTGGTATTAATTCCTTCATCAAAATTCTTAAACATTACAGCATATGTGTATAAGATATGTGTATAAGAAATAAGTATATATCATCTCTTTTATGTGGACGAAATGAAATTCAATGCAAGAAATGGCGATGAATTTGAACGGCTTCTAAAGACTGCGAAATATTTAGCGATGATACATGCATGTAATTTGGTCGAGATAAATGTGCAACGGTCACCTTCAAGCTAAGAAATCTTATTAGTAATGGCAATATAATTCTTGATGTAGTGTGATGAAGGATCTCGACCAGGAAAGTAATTACAAGTATTTGAGTATAAAGAACACAGAATTCAAAGATGAAAAAATAAATAAAAAAGGAGGTGAGTTCGATTAATAATGAAAAGTCAGTTGAATTCGAAAATATATAATAACGGCCATTAACAGACTTTCTATTTTAGTTGTAATTTATGGCTTCAACATAATAAATTGGAACTTAAAGAAACTCAAAAAATTTGATACAAAAATTCACAAACAATTCACGGACAACGTCTGTCTTAGATTGGAGCAGATGTTGACTGTCAGTTTCTGCTAATGATTGATTGATTCATTCATTCATTATTACGGATTACCAACCCTTTTTAGGTTATTTAAAGCCAGAAAATATTTCTAGATTGTAAGGATTTTTTAGATTGTAAGGACTTGAAATTATATATGCAAGAAATGATGACAAATTGGAACATATTTTAAAGACTGCAAAAAAGTTCAGCGATGATATATATGGAATTTAGGCGAGATAAATGTGCATAAGTCATCTTCAAGTGAGAAAAGCTTATTAGTAACAAGAATGTACTTGTTGGCGTAGATATTATGATTAAGGAAGTCAACCAGAAAAGTACTTACAAGTATCTGGTTGTGAGTGTGAGGCTAATGAAGTACAACATTCGAAGATGAAAGCACAAACCAGAAAGGAGTGCATCAAGTGAGTGCGTGTAAAAATGAAAACTGAATTGAATTTGAAAAAAATATATAACAATAGCCATTCTATCTCAGGTATAACTTATTGCTTTGACATAAAAAAATGAAACTTAAAGGAACTTAAGGAAACTGATGCAAAACTTCGTAAACAACTCACATAATATCATCTATATTAGGTTGGAGCAGATGTTTATTGTCCGTATTTGCCAAGAATTGATTGATTGATTCATTTTCTTCGGCTTATCAATCTTTAGCTGGTTATTTAATGCTAGAAAATATTTCAGATTGTACGAATTTTCTATTATATAATAATAATTTACTGATATTTAATAATTTATAAGTTATAGCTGGGGTATGAGAGGTGAATTTATACTTTCCCCAAATATAATGAACACAACTGGAATTTAAAATTGGCTCTCCGATGAACAATTCCGAGCTATCATCCATGTTGTGGTGTCCTCCCTCCAAAGAGTCCAAGATGTTGTGACCAAGTAAATGGTTAAGTAATAACAAAAACCAGGTTTGCAGATATATCGTATATTAAACAGTAAGTACACCAGAAGAGTATTACACGACTAGTGAGAGTGTATCGAATGAACTAGCGCTCAATCTATTCACAGTTACCTGTAGCCTTCCGTCCTACTAATCTGATAGTAGGCGGAAGAGTCTAACATAGACTCTTTAGAGGAAGGATACCACAACAATCCATTACACCAGCCGCGCATCCAAGCTTACACTACCTGTTATCCCCAAGCGGTCACCCATCTAGGTACTGACCAGATTCGACAATGCTTAACTTCGGTGATAATACAGGAACTGGTGTTTCAACGAGATGTGTATCAAAGGAGGAGAACTAGGGGTAGGGACCTGATTCAACTGGAATTAGTATGCAAAATTTCAACAATGGGACTTTATAATTTACTTACATATACACAAAATTGGATGTTACGACTCATAATGAAGCATGAAAAAAGTACAAATCTTTATTTTGTATCAAAAGAAGTCCATATCCCGCTCTCACCCTTTTACTGACGAAACTACTAAATGTAGCAGTCTCTTCTACTCCAATAGCTTCATGTCTCGCACCTCTCGCCTGTGGAACTCCCTTCCCTATTCCAGTTTCCCTGAGAGCTATAATCTCCAACTATTCAAATGTAATGTCAATCGACATCTCCAGTTGCCTTGATCTATCCACTATCCTTCTCCACATCCTTTCCTCTATCACTCTTATCTGATCTTGCTCCAAATCTTCTGTAACCCCTTGCGTCCTAGTGGCTTCCCGCCTTGCTTGGGGTGAAACGCTTATATATATATATATATATATATATATATATATATATATATATATGCGAATTCGGGTTAAATGTTAGAAATGGAGCTGAAATAGATACAACTGCCACAAAATCAAAAAGAAAGCTGAAAAAAAAAGTAAAAATGCTAAGGCAAAAGCAAATAGAAGATATATGGAACCAAAGCCTCTAAATAGCCATTTCCTTCTTCAAAATACGAATGCCAATGTAGATCAATTTGTAACCAACCAATCTATTGCTAAGCAGTTCATGACAAGGAACCTGCTTACACGCAACGACCAAACTCATCCAGTATAATAGTATGGACCAATAATAATAGTTTCTATGACCAACACATTGAAACTATTTATCATCTTATCTCAGGATGCTCATTATTCACATCCAAAGAGTAGGTAAAGTATCTGTATTGGAAGATCTGTCATCACTACAGGATGAAAACAGTTGAATCTGTAGTTGAGGGAGCAGATATTTCCATCCTCTGGGATATTTCTATCAACACAGGTCGAACAATACAAAGTAAATAGCTCGGACATTATTATCAAAGACAGAAAAGAAAAGGTTTGCATACCGATAGACATAAGCGTACCACGTGACAAAAAAAAAAAACATATTTGCGAAATTTTTTTAAAAATTTAAGCAAATTGAAAAACCTGAAGATAGAAAAAAAAAAGAAAAGAAAAGATGTGACGTTTAAAAACTAAAACACTTCCCGTTGCGGAAGTTCGGTTCTGATAAAGGAAGTAACTCAAGAACAAATAAAAAATCCATCTCTCCTGGAAATCCCAAAAATAGTTTTAACAAACACAGCCCATATCCTGCGAATAGCTTTATTCATTCCAGTTTTATTTCGTTAAAATCTGTCTTTTGTTTAATTAAGTGGAAACAACAAAAAATAAAATCCGTCCATTGATCGATATCATTGTTTATGTCCCCGTGTGTGCTTATTGTTTATGTCCCCGTGTGTGCTTATTGTTTATGTCCCCGTGTGTGCTTATTGTTTATGTCCCCGTGTGTGCTTATTCAAAAATGAAGATACAAAAGAATTTTTTTATAATAAAAATAAATAAATAATAATAACAATAATAAATTATTATTATTATTATTATTATTATTATTATTATTATTATTTTCTTTGATTTCTGGTGTTTACACATTTCTTTCCGGGTCCCGCCCAGGGACCTAAGGTTAGAAAGGGCATCATGACACTTTCCATTGACAAAAAAAAAAAAAAATAAAATTACATAGATAAAGCCCTTCGTAAAGTGTGGGCTGTACTTGTCAGAACAACTTTTTGTATCTCCTTGAGGCATGGACTTCCAGGAATCCCTTCAATTAGTCTACTGCAATCTTTTCCAACCAGTCCTAGGGCTCCATCTACAACAGGATTTGTTGATGTTCCCATATGCCACATTTTCGAGATTTCTATTTCAAGGTCCTTGTATTTTGACAGCTTTTTGAATATCTTCAAAGATACATTGCAGTCAGCAGGGACTACCATATCAATAAGGAGGCACCGTTTTTGTTTGTGGTCTTTAATAACAATATCTGGCCGGTTGGCCTTGTTTGTTCTGTCAGTGTGTATTGTGTAATCCCATAGAATTGTAATAGGTCCTATCTCCGTAACCGGGTCTGATTGATGTTCATACCAGTTACTTTCAGTTTCTTCCCGTAGAAGTTGCAGATTTTCCAGTGCGGATATTGGATATATTATTGCAGATATTATTATTATTATTATTATTATTATTATTATTATTATTTATTATTAGTCTGCGGAAAGACCTAAGGCAGGTCGTGTTGTTGTTATTTGTTCATGTTAATTTTTTTTTTTTTTTTTATTATTATTATTATTATTATTATTTCATTTCTTTTTTGATTTGCTGCTTGATACAATCATTTACCAAGTCTTTTCCTGTGACCTGTGGTAAAGGAAGGTTTTTCTGAGAATGTTATTGAGCATATTACATTTAGCGCGTTTTTTTGGTGTATATAAGCGGGACTCATGAACACAAACTTTTGTATCTC
>CAHIKZ030005341.1:1185000-1305000 GCA_903632075.3 Acanthosepion pharaonis
GCAGTCGACAAAATCATAAACAAACAAAGCGTATGCGCGAAATTAAAAATATAAAATGGCGACAATTTACCCACTGCACTTTGCACTTAACGCATTTATATTTAGTTTATTCAAGCTCTACACAGTATTGAGTACACTTATATTATTTAGCATATATATATATATATATATATATATATATATATATATATATAGAGAGAGAGAGAGAGAGAGAGAAGAGAAGAGAAGGGAGAGAAAGTTTGAGCAAGAAAGAAACAAAGAGAGAGCAACAAAGTGAGGGTGAGTGAGATAATTAATATCAAGAAAAGTGTCCAACCTGGAACTTAAAGAGTATAGCTAATAGTGAATCTTGAATATATTTATATATATATATATATATATATATATATATATATATATATATATATATATATAGAGAGAGAGAGAGAGAGAGAAGAGAGAGAGAGGGAGAGTCAAATAATTACTAATGATCCAACCTAATACATATCTATCTATCTATCTATCTATATATATTTTTTAATATGCAAGTACTTTCAATTGTACATCTACTTTTTGTATGAATGATTCATTGTAATATAAGTTTTATATATATATATATATATATATATATATATATATATATTAAACTTATATTATATTATTCATTGTAATATAAGTTTATATATATATATATATATATATATATATATATATATATATATTAAACTTATATTACAATGAATCATTCATACAAAAAGTAGATGTACAATTGAAAGTCCTTGCATATTAAAAGAAATACCTTATACAGATTATAATTTTTAAAATCAAGGATCATAACATTCATCGAGTGATTAATGCACCTTTAAAATCTTGTTTGCGAAGGGATTTCCCGCTTTTATATCAATAACTTTATTAATCTAATTTTCTATGAATGATTCTTTGTAATATAAATTGAACTGCACCACATATTTGATATATATATATATATATATATATATATATATATATATATAGTTGCGTATTATAAACGTATAAGGATATGGAACCTAGGTTCAAAAAAAAAAGTGGGTTCTCTCCGATAGGAACACACGAACTGGTACCGACGAACTTCCTTCTGCAATGTGAAATATAAGATTTCGGAATAATGTTTGCGTTCCGTTTTCCCTCTTTTACTTGGATTGCCTCCGAGATGAAAGTAAGAACATTTCTTTTTATTCCTTTGGTATGAGCTTCCTTATCCTTTACCCTTTAAACAGTCAAGTAATAAAATATAGGCTTTTGTGGGTGTATTTCTCATCCCTTAAGATCGCATATGATGTGAGTCTATTTTTCTCACGAACTGTTGTCGTGGGAGGTCATTGGGAAACTAAAGTTACAATACCAAAATCGCACTTTGTGTCACGTGAGCGTAGTCTACCGATCCCTACTCGCTTTCATAGGAGGCCATTCTGTTTGTTGTAAAGCAATCCTAAATTCTACCATTTCTTAGGATTTTATTCTGTTTGTTATCAAGTGACCCCAGATACCCTTCGTGATCTTTCTTCGCTGAAATAAGAGTCAGTCCAGTTAGGTAATAAACAAAAAAAAACGAGAGAAAGAGAAGGAGAAACACAAAGACAACGCGTCATTTATTAAATTGATTGTAAGTCTGATTTAATAGTTAACATTGAGGACCTTGTCCCAATTATATATATATATATATATATATATATATATATATATATATATATATATATATATATATATATATATATATATATATAATATATATATAATATATATATATATATATATATATATATATATATATATATATATATATATATACTAGCAGCATGGTTGGCATGGCCGGGCGTTGCCCGTGCTTGATTCAAAAAAATCGTACGACTCATACAGCAATCGCTATCACTTGACTTAAAATATTTTTGATCTTCCTTTAAAGGAGTGCCCTTTTCCGTGCTGATGTTGCTACATGCCTTACTTCTTGCCTATCTCACACTGCGAATTTTTTCGAAGCTCTATACTAAACATTAAATCTGTTACAAAAAAGAACTAAACAAAATGAACACAAAACGATCACTTTTAAAAAAATGACTCGTAACTGGAAAAACCGAATGAAAAAAGAATGTTAACAACAAATACTTTTTCACATCCAACCCAGTTCAGCGGAATCAGAATCAACGTTTAGTTTAAGCAAGCGAATGAGCCACTTGGAGTAAAGTGCCATGCAGATTTAAATTTTTCCCACTTGTGACGAATGCAGCTATTGATTTTTTTTTTTTTTTGCATGCTAGCATGCTAGTTAACATTCGTGTCAGTCAGCTGTTGGCTCTCACGCTGGCCAATAGAATCTTCCTGCCTATGAAAAAATGAAAAAATCGATTATTTCTACTATCGATGGGAGTTGGGAAATGCAAAGTCGGTCTTGGCCTTTCCCGCTAACTTGGAGCATGTGCATGTAAATTTTGGTGCAAATCCGTCGAAAATTGCGGCCGTGCATTCGTTACACACACACACACACACACACACACACACACACACACACACACATCACATCACATCACATCACATCACATACACACATCCTGCCTTTTTTCATATATATATATATATATTGTCAAAAAATTTTAGACGGGTTATTATTACTATGACATGCATTGCTCTTTAGGCCATTTTCCCATTTTGGACGTTATGCTCAAATCTTTTCACACCGGACTTCTTCGGGAGTCAGTCTTCATACTCGTGGAATTAATTTGGGTAGCATTGTTGGCATTTCGGCCTAGTTTTAGTCATCATTGTGTCGTTTATCTGTTTCTTCCACTGAACCAATAATAGTAATGCCAATGATAGCATTAGCCCTTTCTTTATGATTAAATTTTTGTTATTCATTGACCGAATAGGCAGTAAACCAGTTAAAGTTTATAAAATCTTTCTATTAAAACAATCTTTCAGGAAATTGGGTTTCTCTTGTTCAGTAGCTGTTATCATATTTCCAGTATTTGTTTTGTGATGTCCGTTTTAGTTGTTGCTGTTGTTGTTGAACCACAATGATGTGGTTTCTGTTTTTTGTTTGTGATTATGTAGCGCCAATCTACAAGCTTCAAATAAGTATTGTTTTCCTCAAACCCTCAATCTTCACACTCTCAATGCCATTTATAAGCATTGATTTTAGAAAGTGAATGTATACGACTAACCGTTTGGGTAGTTCTGAATGTGTTTGGTGCCATTCATGGCACGAAAGGCTATTAAAAGACATGGCGCAGATTTTCAGGTTAATATTTTGGTTTTGTAGTAGTCTGTGGTTTGGTGCCAAGCTACATATGGCGCAGTCTATTCTATGCTTATTTTCCTTATCTCCCATGCTAAATTTGTTATAAGTGATCCATCCACTGATGTAAATGAAGTTTTTGGTATTTACTAAATCTACATCCTAATTTTTATGATAGATTCAAGCTACAGAGTATCACTACTTTTATTCCAATTCTAGATCATATATTTTGGAAAGGTTTATCTTTAGATCTATTCCTTTGAATATTTAATAAAGGATGTTCATTTTCTAATTTAAGATCATTTTCATGCTAATTATAATCGCCTATATCGTCAACATAGCCTTCCTTGTACATTGGTATTGAGGAGTAAGGTAGAATCACGATGTTAGTAGATTCGTTTGTTATCAGGTTTGTAATGTTTAAATGATCAATGTCCATCTCTTCACAACTGAGTTTGTAAATGTTTCCACGTTAATTAAATATAAAGATCCAGTTCGAAATTACTATAATGTTACTAATATAATGACAGAGGCCTGAAGAAGGCCGGTGGGTACAACCGCTAAAACGTTGTGTGTATAATTATGCTGTTTCGAATTAGAAAAGAATATATATTTATATAAAAAATTTTCCTTAAATAAAAATGCAAATCTTTTTGATTCGGCAATGAAATAGTTAATAAAAAGAATATTTTTCATATTATATCAGAGTTTTTGCAAAAATTATTTTTCGACTTCACGTTAAATCATTTGTCAAATGGAAATACTGTTTCTATTTATAGACATGAGCAAAAAATTTAACACAATAAGGAGGAAGACACCTGTTAAAAAAAGATAACAATATGACAATTTTATATGACAATTGCTACAGTCATGGCCGACTCTTTTTCAAGTGGATCACGAAGTTTTTGAGATACATTATCAAGTACAAAATAGCCAATCCTACGAGACAAAAGGATAACATTGTCACAAGAAAAGAGACTAGCAGTTGACAACACTGAAAATGAAAATGGACAAAGATATATTTCCGGTCATCTGCGGGTTGCATCCCCTATGTTGCATCCATGTACACGCACGAAAAATGACAAAAGGTCATTCTTTAAAGTGTGAGACCCCTACACGAATGTGTATGGGTAAATTCAAAAACAGTCCATTTCCCTTTGCATATTATTGCAGGCGTCACTTACCCAATAAGTACTCTTAGTTCGTGTTGATGTCCTGCCTCGGTGATGGATATCCAGGAACCAGGTTAGCTTAATTTGTGTCGTGTCTCGTCTTCTTGTCCCAACAGAAGACAAGACATGACTGATCCCAAATATGAAGTGCCAACGTAGCACGCAAACGATGGTGAAAGAATATAATACGTACACGCACATATGTTCAAAATACGTACACACATAGATGCATACGTATGTACGATGGGGGCTAGAAATGATCCAGAATAAATGGCAAAATATATATCTGATCATTTAATCAGATTTTAGGAAATGGAAGAAGCAGATAACTTTTAAACATCTCTGGGGTACGTGTATCTTGTAGTTAAGCCCGTATCATAATAAAACGAACATTTTTTTACAACAAATATTATTAACATACTCTCCATATAAAATGGATTAAGTCCGACAATTATTTAATGTATTTTCTGCTTATATGTTATTTTTATAGATACAATTTATTTAAGTAAATGCTCTGTAATTTGGACTTTGCAAGCCAGACGTTTGTTTGTAGCTCATCGTCGGATCAAATGGCAGTTCCCATGAAGGTCACGTGTTCGATTCCTGTCGGAGGACGCATATTTTCTACGAAATTTTTTCAAACATTCAGACCGGTAAATGTAATTAATACTGTTTAATTATAAAACAGAGCATTTACTTCAATAAACTGTATTTATAAAAATAAGGTATAAACAGAAAATATATTAAATAATCTCCTTACTTAACCCACAGGCGGATATTAATCAAATTAATCAAACATTAAGCAATATAAAATGTATATTGAAGTTCAATATTCAACAAATAACTACGCGCCAGTCTAGGGAATTATCGATGACCTCTCCATTACGTTTGTAAAAAGAATACTCTAGATTTGGCCGACTCATTCAGTCGAGTGAACATGGCTTAGTGGTAGAAGCTCTCACTGACACTAAATCGCTTGGGTTTCGATCCGGGCTTGAGGCATTCGATTGCCTAGTCACACTGACGAGCTTTGATAAAGCGCACCTGTACTTTCTGCGCATGATATATATATATTCTTTAGAAAAGGGATCATATTTTATTAATAAAACACGATACAAAAGTATCACAGCGATCAAAATTTTAGGTACCTTTCGAGACATCTTCAGAACAAACTCATCGGCAAAATAGAACCAAAAAGGTGAAAAGAAAAATTATATTCAACGAATAATGTTTAAACATTACCAAGACTAGGGGAGAAAAAATCTTCCTTATTAGGCATTGAATTAAAAACTGGCCCCTCAAATAAGGCCAACTTATACTTATACTTTAACTCTCTCTCTCTCCCCCCCTCTCTCTCTGCCTACACAGAGCAAGACGTTGTATATTAATAATAATCTACTCCAAGATGTCTCAGTGGAGTCTGGTCGTGGCCTGTGCAAGACAGAGAAAAACTCAGGAGAAGAGTCGGTCCTGCAAGGAAAAGAATTCAATAAATACTCACCGATAGTGGGAGTCATTAACTTGTCAACACCCGGATGTTACAGGCTCATGTCTACGCACATGGCCCAGAATATGCTGGGTGATCGTACTGATATATAACTCTGTTAATGAGCAGGCAAGACATCCTTACGGCATGAGGGGAAAGCCCTTCTAGTTGAAAAAAAAATGCTCCAGACCAATACACCATTAAAAAAAAACCATTAGATAGAAGATGATATATATATATATATATATATATATATATATATATATATATATACACTTAAGTATAGTTAAATTTTCACTAAATAAATGATTAAATATCAATTAGGAGAAAACAGAATGAATGTCAACTAAAAGAAACACTGCGATCACAAATTGGAGACATCAAAATTCATACAAGTCTTTTGTCTTTCTTCCATATTGTCCTTTCTAAAGATATAACCTATCTGAAATTGTGAGACATTGTGTTGAACCGAAATTCAAATTCTGAAGAAAAGTGAGAATAAATGATTAAACATCAATTAAGAAAAAACAGAATGCTTGAATGTCAACTAAAAGAAACACTGCGATCACAAATTGGAGACATCAAAAACCATACAAATACAAAAATTTAAATATCTGAGAAAGGCGGACAGTGTGGCGCTGATATCTGAGGGCTCACTGGAATAACCAAAGAAGACTTCTAAAAGCTAAAAAATGTATTATGAAACAGAAAATTTCGTTTGAAAAAAAGCAAACAAAAAATAACTGCTACTTAATATCAGTCTTTCTATATGGAAATGAATGCATGACAATCTCCTCGCAGATTAGAAAGAGACTTGAAGCATCAGAAATGTGATTCAACAGAAATATACTAAGAATACCATAGACCGAACATGTGAGTAATGACGCAGAGAAAATGGAAACAAAAAGGATACATACTCAACAGCAGGAAGTGACATCTGAAACTTCTAGAGCACATAACGAGGAAAGACGCCTTGGAAAATTTGATATTCACAGGACAGATTGGAAAGAGGAAACCAACACATCTACCTAGAGAACTTGATCAAATGAATGATAGATTGAAGTATAGAAGAATGAGAAAATTTATTAAGAGCTACAAAGAATAGGAAATTGTAGAGAGCCATGTTCGCTAACGTCCTGAAGGCTCACGGCAGATAGAAAATAAGAAAAGTGGTCATGAATACCGTCAATACACCTAACTAGAAATTTTGAACAAATGGTTGGCGGGACAATATTTAGGAGAGATAGGAAAAAGACAAAAGTTATTAAGGGGTTACAAAAGACAGGAAATTGCATTGCGGAGAGCCATGATCGCCAACGTTCTGAAGGCTCACGGCAGATAGAAAATAAGAAAAGTGGTCATGAATACCGTCAATACACCTAACTAGAAATTTTGAACAAATGGTTGGCGGGACAATATTTAGGAGAGATAGGAAAAAGACAAAAGTTATTAAGGGGTTACAAAAGACAGGAAATTGCGGAGAGCCATGATCGCCAACGTCCTGAAGGCTCACGGCAGATAGAAAATAAGAAAAGTGGTCATGAATACCGTCAATACACCTAACTAGAAATTTTGAACAAATGGTTGGCGGGACAATATTTAGGGAGAGATAGGAAAAAGACAAAAGTTATTAAGGGGTTACAAAAAGACAGGAAATTGCGGAGAGCCATGATCGCCAACGTCCTGAAGGCTCACGGCAGATAGAAAATATGAAAAGTGGTCATGAATACCGTCAATACACCTAACTAGAAATTTTGAACAAATGGTTGGCGGGACAATATTTAGGAGAGATAGGGAAAAGACAAAAGTTATTTAAGGGGTTACAAAAGACAGGAAATTGCGGAGAGCCATGATCGCCAACGTCCTGAAGGCTCACGGCAGATAGAAAATAAGAAAAGTGGTCATGAATACCGTCAATACACCTAACTAGAAATTTTGAACAAATGGTTGGCGGGACAATATTTAGGAGAGATAGGAAAAAGACAAAAGTTATTAAGGGGTTACAAAAGACAGGAAATTGCGGAGAGCCATTATCGCCAACGTCCTTAAGGGACACAGAATATGTAATAAAAATAATATGGTTCTGTTTCTAGGATATCCAGGTGTTATTCGAACTTAATAAGTGTACCTCGCTGGAAGTATAGAATCTATTAACTAGGACATGTATACAGCCCTTGATGGAGAATCTATGAAGAAGAAAGATGGCGATTGCTATAAATATATGTGATTTCTATAGTTGAACAAGGAATTAAATAATGAATAAGCTTTGTATATTCAAGTTTAAGGGTAGAAATATAGTTTCAGGTATCAATGTATCGGTAGTTAGTGTTGTGAAATATGATGCAGGAAAGACTGTATGCACCAAATAGGACCTAACAAACTTGGATCGAAAAACAAGAAAGATAATTTGAACGGGGAGACAAGGAAGATAATTTGGAACGAAAGACAAAATAATGTGGGTAGAATCTTCTTATCTTGAAAAGATGGTAGAAAACATTTTATATAGGGTAAAAAAATGTGTAATAACAGTGGGTATGTTCTTGCGTGATTACTTACACACTAACAAAAAATAGATGGTAGAAGTGCTGAATGAAAAGTTCGAGACAAAAAGTTTTACAGATAAAGAATCTGTGATGAAAAATTCGATGCATAGAAGGCCTTGCAAGAACCGCTTACACAATAAACCTAAGAGGTAGCAAACCCAGAATCATCGAAATGATTTAGGAATGAGTTCTTGAAGAAGTAAATCAAAGGGATGCTCTGTACAGCGCAGGAATAGACTTTAAAAACTAATTCCGTCAAGTACACTCTTGATTGAACAGCTGATTTACTTTTTTTCAGGCTGTGTATGAAAACTACGGAAAGTGTGCAGCAAATTGCCAATGGCACAAAAAGAGTACAGACGAAGCCATAACAAAGTAGCCCTTAAGATACACTTGAAACAATGCAGGAAGTATGACCTTGAGTATGTAGAGAAGTGGTACCAGCATTTACCACCGTCAGTAGTTGAGAATGTTCAAGTGAAGCTCATGTTGGATGTGACTATCTTGACTAAGAAGCTCTTGGAAGGTAGCAATAATTGAATCCTGACTGACATTGTAATAAGAATATAGTGAAACTTAAGCTAGCAAGAATACCGAGGTACCAAGAATACCGAGGTACCAAGAATACCGAGGTACCAAGAATACGGGAGAAAAGAACGAGACACCAAGTTGTTCATGTTGTGGTTAGCACATTCGACATTATTTCCAAGAATCTCTCTGCCTCGCAAGACACGTTAGAAGCACCTGACATTATTAGAAGTACGAATGTGGCAGTGCTTATCTGGAACAATTGATAGGGATATTTACTTGACCCCCCACTGAGTCAGGTTGTGACACAAGGTCAGTTTTTAACGTGGGGACACGAGTGTTTTCACTCGGGCCACTGATCCAAGCTGGTCTTAGCTGGTCATAGCTTGTCAAAGCTGGTCAGAACTGGTCTAAGCTTGTCATAGCTGGTCTTGGTTTGTCATAGCTGGTCCAAACTGATCAGAGCCGGTCCAAGCTAGTCGTAGCCGTGATACCACCAGCAGAGGGACGGATATATGCTTAGGAAAGTGTTAACCCTCTAAACTGGAGGTACAAGCTGAGATATTACCACCGTCACCGAACCGAAGCAAGGAATATTTATACAAATAGGCCATACATAGTCATAAAAGATTTCAAAAACGGAACCTGTTAATTTAGGTACCTCTATTATTTCGCGAAAATCTAATATAGCATGACAAGAACGGTCTGAAAATTAACGAAAAAATTTTTTTCATGATAAAAGTATATTTCATTATTGAGAAGAAACACTAAAGTATTTTTTGAGTAATTTTTGAAATTTTTACTCATTCTTAGCATGTCCGAAATTTTAGTTAAAAAACTTGTTTACAGAAAAAACGAAAAGCTCTATATCAGCCATATTTTTAAAATTTTAAAAAATAAGTTAAATTCTTCGTTTAAAATCTGTTTAAAAATTAATTATACGTATTTCAATATTTATTCGAAGAAATTTAGAAAATTTAAAGTTTATTTAAAATATTTTGAAAGAAAACTTTTACCTTTCTTCGTAAAAATGTTTTTAAAGATAAAACTGGCCGTTGATTGACAAGCAAGTGATGACATCTATAAATTATTGACAGCTGACGTGAGATTCGAGTTCATACGAAGCACAGAATGGACATATATTTTTTTTAAGGACTCACTTAAGTAGTAACTTTAATATTTAAAGTAGGCCATTACAATTTTTTTTTTTTTTTTTGTTAACTACTAGTCATAGGTTTAAAACTCTGGAGAAATTATAAATACTATTAAAAAAAAAAAAATACAAGTGCTGACTGCTGTTTGAGGGCCCATATAGACCCTCTAAAGTCAATTCAGATTTGCTATTATAAAAAAATTTATCCCCAGTAAAAATAATCAAACATAGTAAAAGTCATTTTGTCACAGCCTATATTCTCGGAAAAAATAAATAAATGGATTCTTATATTTTTTATGTAATAAAAATTACTTATCTGGAAAAATACCAGGTAAAGTTTATCTGAAATGAAACTAGGTATTTTCTGAAAGCAAACAATATGTTTCATTTAAAAGTAAAATTGGCCAGTGTAAATGACTGAAAAGTTTTAAAGGCAAAATAAGGACACAACCTGGGTTTATATAAAACCCAGGTTGTGTGTTTACGTTTATTGGGAATTCTATTTTTCAAACCAATTTCAACCAAACATTACAGGACTACGATGAAAAACTAGATGAAAGTACCTATTTTAACTTAATGAAAATGATGCACACGTGTTTCAGCAGGAACAGTTTGCTAAATTAAGGGCCGTATACAGCGAAGAACAACCTTACTAGACAGAAACTCAATCCACGTGACGTTATTTTATTGCACGCACCAAACTTCGGTCTTCCGTAGATTTCATTGGTAAACATTATTGAAAATTAATTTTTTTTTATATACGAAGACTCATTAGTTTGTAATAAGCTTTGAGAAATTATAATCTGTAAATATATCTACTTAAAAACAACATCCGTTAAGCCTTTTCCATAATTTTAGAAGAATTAACAACATAATGTAAAAATAAAAACAATGGTTGCGGAAATAAAAAATAATTTAGGTAATTGTTTTAAAAATTCATTTTCATCGAAATATCTTTTTGCTTTCAGACAATATTGTCCATTAAAAGCTTTGAAATTAAATAATATTTTGTTTTATTGAGTTTTGTATGTTACACTTCAGAGACGATTTTCAGGTAGAAGGGCTCCAACTAAAAAAAAAACAAAAAAAAACATGATTTTGTTTCCTCAAAGCATTGTGCTTTAACTGATATAATCACTAAACTCTAAAATTGAAATTACCTCAATTAGTTAGAGGGTAAATACATATAAAAAAAAAATTTTGATGACTTTACTAAAAAAATGTATTTATAATAAGTTCCATCATTTGTAAATCTTTTCTGAAAATTTCATTAAAAGACAATTATTTTCATTTTGCAAGATTTTCCAAATTAATGTGTGTCAAATGGGGAAAAAAACGCGCCCAAATGTTTAACGTTAATTTATCAGCCAAGTTGATGATAAAAGAAAAAGGTCTTTTAATCAAAATTTACAATGTTCTAAAAAGAAGGAAAAATTTAAAAAATAAGTAAAAAAATACTTTGATCTTTTAAAAAGTAACATAAGCATTTAGACGCGAAAATTTTGTTTTCATCAACTTTGGCGTCTTTTTAATCATGCTATGCTCTTTTTTTAGCGATCCAACAGAGATACCTATGTTAATTGATATTATTTATCCACAAGATTCTATTGTTTCTAAAAATGATTTTAAAAAGTGTCAAATTATAAGGATCTGCAAATCGAGGTGGAAAACTTTAAACATAAAACTACAATTATCGCTGTTTTGATGGGGGTATTGGGTATGATAAAGAAGTGTATGGAAAATCATGTGAGTAAAATTCCTGGACACATCAGAATCCCAGAGGTAGAAAAGATTATTTTATGTGGAATTTTTACATATCATCCGATAAACCGTCTTCATCAAAACAAATCATCCCAGATGTGCAGAGATAACTTTCCTACACTGACCTTTTTACTCATTGACCTCGGAGAGGACTTGGTAATTAGGCATTTAAAATTACACTCTGGCAATATCATACCTTACGCAATAATAATAATAATAATAATAATAGTCCATGCCTTTAAAAATACGAAACATTTTACTCACAAGTACCGCTCATACATTACAAAGAACTTTATGTAAAATGTGAGTGATCTTAGGTTTTTTTGGTTTTTTCTTTTACAAAAATGATCAGTGAAAAATGCCATTTCTCTGGGCGGGACCCGGAATGAAACGTGTATACAACAGAAAGCAAAGGAAATAATAATAATAATAATAATAATAATAATAATAATAAGAAGAAGAAGAAGAAGAAGAAGAAGAAGAAGAAGAAGAAAAATAAGGTGTAGTATAATACTGAAAACGATGTGAATGATAATTTCATTTTTTTCTTCTTTCCTTCTTTCTTCTTCTTCTCTCTTCTTCTTTTTCTTCTTCTTCTTCCTATTACAATTCATGTGACAACATGACAAATGATTTATGATAAATATTCGTACAAAGACGGGATACGTAAAAGTCAGTTTAATGTTGATTTTTTTTCATGACGTTTCGTTCCTTTTATGCGAAAATTATCAAAACGTAAAGTCAGAATGAAGATTAAAAAATATAACATTCAAGTGATTTTCAAGTATTTAATAGAATATGTATCACACTAGAAAGCAACATATAATAGGTGAGTTATGAACATCATCACCCTGCCGAAACATTTAAACGTCGGAGACGATTTCATGTAGCACTACTACTACTACTGCTACTACTATTACTACTACTACTACTAATAATAATAATGATAATAAGCTATCAAAATACAAGGACTTTGAAATCAAAATCTCAAAAATGCGGCACATGGGAACATCAACAATCCCTGTTGTAGTTGGAGACCTCCGATTGGTTGGAAAAGATTCCAGTAGAGTCATTGAAGGGATTCCTGGAAGTCCATGTCTTAAAAATATACAAAAAATATTTCTCCCGAGTACAGCCAACACCTTAAGAAAGGCTTTAGCTATGTAAAATATTGTGTATGTATGTGTGATTGTGTGTTTTATTTTTTAATTGGTTAATGGAAAATGTCATGATTCCATTTCTGACCTTAGGTCTCTGGGTGGGACCCTGAAAGACATGCTTATACACCCGAAATCAAAAGAAATAAAAATAATATTAAAAAAGTAAACAAGAAAGCGAAAGAAAATTGCAATGTACGAAATTCAGAAATGATGGCAAGATAAAACTCTTCATGGTCAATATACTGTCCGTATCAATCAAGCTGATGTAGACAAACCCCGTACCCAACAGTGGTTACGTAGTGCTGGGTTAAAGGTGAAACCGAATGTCTTATTCTTGCTGCAAATGACCAATGCTTACTAACTAGAAAGTACCAAGAAAACATACTGAAATATTGTGTTAACTTTAAATCTAGATTCTTTGATGAATATCCAGAAACAATTGACCATCTTGTATTAGGTTGCACCGTGTTAGTACCGACTGAATATAAAAATAGGCATGGCAAGATATGCCACTATCAATACTGGAAAATCTGTATCTTTTATGAGAAGGAGACTTCAAGAAATTGGTACGAACACCAACCAGACTAGGTTAAAGATATAAGACCTGTAACAATTTTATTTGACTATAATACTCACATAGAGAACAATGAAAGTTAATCACCTGGGCATAATGATCAAAGACAACGAAAACAGAATGTGTTTTCTTATTGACATGGCAGTTCCTCAAAATCTTGAATCTTGTAGTCGAAATGTCAATAACGTGACACATGAGGATATCAATAATTGCAGTTGTGGTTGGGACCTTTTGATTGATTGGAAATCTTCCGATAGACTCATTGATGGGATCACTGGTAAACATACCATAAATATATTCAAAACCTTGATCTCCCAAGTACAAGTCAGACCTTAGGAAGGGTTTTATCTATGCAAAATATGTGTGCTCTTAGGTTGATTTATTTACTTATTTATTTATTACAAAAATGTTCAGTTAAAATGTCGTGGTGCTATTTCTGGGCTAAAGTTTCTAACTGGGACCAAAAAGGATTGAGTATGCAGTAAATCTTATTATTATTATTGTTCTCATTATTATTATGATTACTATTATTATTAGTAGTAGTAATAGTAGTAATAGTATCAACATATTGCAACAACATAAAAATTACAATAACATTATTATCTTTGTGTGTGGTACAGTGCTACATAATAATAAGCTCTATTGTTTTAATTGACAATGGATATGCTAATTTGTAATAATTAGACAATAAGGGATTTGCATATTCAAATCTCCCCTTTCCTTATCAAACATTTTAACACATTGGATGAAAATGTAACTGTGAAATTTTTATTATTGATTACATTACAGATTTCAACACAGCCAGATTAATCATTAAATGAAATATGCATGTGCAGAAGACACTAAAAAGGTAATTGACACCAAAAGATGAGTGGTGACCAAAAGAATTTTAGTACTAAAACAGACGTGGGTAGCAAGAGAGGTAAACTAGAGAGATAGTCATGGGAGATTTTTTTTCTTCCTGAATTTATGCCTTGTAGTTACTAAATCATTTTTTGCAATAAAACTAAGAGGCTCTTTAAAAAAAAAATATATATAAAAATATGTATCTTATTTCGTTTAACATTTTTGTCTTAAAGGAAGAAAATAATTTTCATTCATATTTTAGTTTTTAAATAACAGATTGCCTAAAAGAAAAAAAAATCCTGATGTCAAAAATTATTAAATGCTTGATCCTATCACTGTCAACGAAAAGTGACAATTTTAATGTCTTCTTTAATAAAAATTGTGTGTAACAAATAGTAATGTTCTATATTTCTTTTTAAGTCACTTCATATTTAAAACATAAAGAAACATTTGTTTTAACTATATTAATATATAATGTTACTAAATTAATTGCAATAACTTTAGGACTAGCTGTTTTCAAAGGAAAGTAATCACTGTTGGGATTTTTTGATTGATATCACCCCAGTCAAGGCAGTAAAGCCACTAAAGCACAAGGAGCGACTGGGTGTGAAAGAATTAGAAAACATTATTGAGGAGCGACGTTTAACAATATCGTATTACTTTCTACATAATGTTTTTGTAAGTTCTTAGTATCTATTTTTGAGATGAAGATGTTTATGCACATCCCATAGTTTTCTTAGTGGTAATGACCTTGGAAAAGACTGTATTATGACTAATTGATGTCGTAAAGACTTTATGAATTTAAGGTCAGTACTAGATTAGCAAAAAAAGGTATCATCAATTTACAGTTCAGTTGGCTAGGTGTAACCGTAAGTTCTATGCTAACAGTTTCTTTTTTCGCACTTCTCGCTTGTGGAACTCCTTTCTGACTCCATGCTTTCCGGCCAACTTTAATCTGCTAAAATTTAAATGAAATGTCAATCGCTATCTACTGTCCTCCTGATTACTCCTATCTCTTTTTATTATTAATGTTTTTGTTCTTAATTCCTCTACACCCTGTAACACATTGTATCTTAGTGGCTTTGCATGGGGTGATACTGATTTTTTTTTTAAAAAGCATATTAATCGAGCGATGTTTTATGCGATTTTATCATTAAAAAAACATTGAGAGGTTGTTTTTTTTTAGATATATTTCAGTTATATTTCAGTGGGTAATTATTGAACGTGTCTATTCTACTCTGTAGCATTTTACTATAAAATAAATATTAGTTAAATATATAAATGTTGCGTTGGTTGCATATAAAATTAATATATAAAATATTAAGATATAAAGTGTGTGTCAAAAGAAAATGATTAATGCTTTTTCGAATTAAATTTGTATGGATGCACACAAACACAAAAAAAAATTCTGGACACACTCAATATTTTGATATAAGGAAAATTAATCGATAATAAGTTGCCAAATATCATTTGATTCAATTTCTTCGTGAAATCAAAATCTTTCTTGCCAATCCTTGTCCCACTTTTTCTCTCTTTCATTCACTTTTTCATTCTTTCTTTGTCTCCCTCTCTCTATCTCACGCTTTCTCTCTCGTTGTCTCTCTCGTCCTCCCTTTCGTTCTCTCTTTCTTTCTCCCTCTCTCTCCCTTACTATTTCTCTCCGTCCTCTCTCTGTGTTGTCACTCCCTTTTTCTCTCTCTCCCAATTACATTTTCTCTCTCTCTCTCACTCTTTTCATGCCTCTTTCCTCCTCCTTCTCATTGTCCCTTTCTCTTCCCAACTTTCTCTTTTCCTCTCTCTTTCTCTGTCTCTCTCCTCCTCTCTCTCTCTCTTTCTCTCTCTCCATCTCAATCTCTCTCCCTTTTCTCGCTCTTCATTTCTCGCTCTCCCTTTACCTCTCTTCCTGTTTCACACTTATTCTCTCTCTCTATGTCTCTCTCCTTCCTGTCATTCTTTCTCCCGCTTGCCACCTTTTTCTTTCTTTCTTTATCTCTCTCCCTGTCTTTCTCCTCCGCCCCACTCTCTTTCTCTCTCTTCATCTACCTCTTTTCTCTTCCTTTATTTCTCTTTCATTATCTCTCCTGCTCTTTCACACTCATTCTCTCTCTATCTCTCTCTTTTCAATGAGTTAAGTTACTTGAGTTGTTGGTCATATACCTTGCATGTTATCAACTATTTCAGTTTGCAATACTTTTCGTTAATTTATTCGGTGTATTTATCTTTATGAAAATCTGGAAGATGATGTAAATAGACATCGAAATACGATTGAATTAAATCAGGATTTTTTTTTAAATCAAATACACGTACTTTTATGATTTACCTGAATTCCTTTAGATATGGAAATATTTAACATAATAATACCTTCTGAGTGAAATACTGGTTTTGTTTTCAGAGCAAATTTTCTTAATTCCTCAGTTCTGAACAAAGAGAAAATTGTGCATTAATATGAAAATAGAAACAAAATAAAAGAAGACTTGATTTTTTTCTCAATTAAATATTGTTTAGCTACGAGAATGACTTTTATTATTTCTATATGAAGACAATATTATCAGTATAATGACAATAAACATGAAAATATTAATAAAATCAAGGATACACGATTGTTAAGCAAATATTTATTATCTATAAGAATGTTTTTCAGTGTTATCATAATTCTTTCTATATGTAGATAATGTCTGAAGAGAAAGAAGCACAGAAATGTTAACAAAATCAGGACGACTTGAAATATTAATGGTATACAAAAATGTTTTCTGTTTCTTTAATCCTTTTCGTATGTAGATTATGGTGATAACAATAAACATGGAAATATGAACAAAATCAGTGAGATGATTATTAATCAATTACTGATTGCCTGAGATGTTTTTCAAAGTTGCTTTCTTCATCTTTTTTAATCATTTCACCCAAGCAAGGCAATAAAGCTCCTAGGACGCAAGAATTTACTGAGTGTTAAAGAATGTGAGAAAAACTACTATTAAAGAGAGAGGACAATAAAAGAACTGGAATTAAGAAGAGATAAATTTTTAAAACTTTTGAAGATCAAAGTTGACTGGGAAGCAAAAAGCCGGGAGAGAGTTCCCGAAGCGAGAAGTAAGACAGAAGATACTGTTATTATGGAACTTACACGTACATCTTGCCATTTTAACTGTAAAGTGGTGAGCCGTGGTAACTTGATTATTTGAATTTAAGCATTGAGCTTAAATTCAAATAATCTAGGTAACATATAGGAAATTTCACCAAAACAATTACCATGAAATTACTTATAAAAAAAGGCACAGAGAAGCTCAGTTACGGTGATGGGAAAGTGACTGAAGCCGAGATGCCAGGTGAAGACTGTACCAAAGAGGAAAGCTCATCAGAACAATTACCATGAAACTATTTATAGAAAAGGCACAGAGAAGCTACATTATGGTGATGGGAAAGTGAGTGAAGCCGAGATGCCAGGTCAAGACTGTACCAAAGAGGAAAGCTCATCAGAACAATTACCATGAAAGCATTTATAGAAAAGGCAGAGAGAAGCTACATTACGCTGATGGGAAAGTGACTGAAGCCGAGATGCCAGATGAAGACTGTACCAAAGAGGAAAGCTCATCAGAACAATTACCATGAAAGCATTTATAGAAAAGGCACAGAGAAGCTACATTACGGTGATGGGAAAGTGAGTGAAGCCGAGATGCCAGGTCAAGACTGTACGAAAGAGGAAAGCTCATCAGAACAATTACCATGAAAGCATTTATAGAAAAGGCAGAGAGAAGCTACATTACGGTGATGGGAAAGTGAGTGAAGCTGAGATGCCAGGTCAAGACTGTGCCAAAGAGGAAAGCTCATCAGAACAATTACCATGAAAGTATTTATAGAAAAGGCACAGAGAAGCTACATTACGGTGATGGGAAAGTGAGTGAAGCTGAGATGCCAGGTGGAGACTGTACCAAAGAGGAAAGCTCATCAGAACAATTACCATGAAAGTATTTATAGAAAAGGCACAGAGAAGCTACATTACGGTGATGGGAAAGTGAGTGAAGCCGAGATGCCAGGTCAAGACTGTACCAAAGAGGAAAGCTCATCAGAACAATTACCATGAAAGCATTTATAGAAAAGGCAGAGAGAAGCTACATTACGCTGATGGGAAAGTGACTGAAGCCGAGATGCCAGATGAAGACTGTACCAAAGAGGAAAGCTCATCAGAACAATTACCATGAAAGCATTTATAGAAAAGGCACAGAGAAGCTACATTACGGTGATGGGAAAGTGAGTGAAGCCGAGATGCCAGGTCAAGACTGTACGAAAGAGGAAAGCTCATCAGAACAATTACCATGAAAGCATTTATAGAAAAGGCAGAGAGAAGCTACATTACGGTGATGGGAAAGTGAGTGAAGCTGAGATGCCAGGTCAAGACTAAAAAAAGAAGAATCCTCATCAGGTGTTTTACCATGAAAGTATTTATAGAAAAGGCAGAGAGAAGCTACATTACGGTGATGGGAATATTTGAGTGAAGCTTAAGATGCCAGGTGAAGACTGTACCAAAGAGGAAAGCTCATCAGAACAATTACCATGAAAGTATTTATAGAAAAGGCACAGGAAGCTACATTACGGTGATGGGAAAGTGAGTGAAGCCGAGATGCCAGGTGAAGACTGTACCAAAGAGGAAAGCTCATCAGAACAATTACCATGAAAGTATTTATAGAAAAGGCAGAGAAGCTAACATTACGGTGATGGGAAAGTGAGTGAAGCCGAGATGCCAGGTGAAGACTGTACCAAAGAGGAAAGCTCATCAGAACAATTACCATGAAAGATATTTATAGAAAAATACAGAGAAGCTACATTACGGTGATGGAAAGTAGATGAAGCCGAGATGCCAGGTCAAGACTGTACCAAAGAAGAAAAGTTCATCAGAACAATTACCATGAAAGGATTTATAGAAAAGGCAGAGAGAAGCTACATTACGGTGATGGGAAAGTGAGTGAAGCCGCGATGCCAGGTCAAGACTGTACCAAAGAGGAAAGCTCATCAGAACAATTACCATGAAAGCATTTATAGAAAAGGCAGAGAGAAGCTACATTACGGTGATGGGATTTTGAGTGAAGCCGAGATGCCAGGTCAAGACTGTACCAAAGAGGAAAGCTCATCAGAACAATTACCATGAAAGCATTTATAGAAAAGGCAGAGAGAAGCTACATTACGGTGATGGGAAAGTGAGTGAAGCCGAGATGCCAGGTCAAGACTGTACCAAAGAGGAAAGATCATCAGATGTTTTTACCATGAAAGGATTTATGAAAAGGCAGAGAGAAGCTACATTACGGTGATGGGAAAGTGAGTTTAGATGAGATGCCAGGTCAAGACTGTGCCAAAGAGGAAAGCTCATCAGAACAATTACCATGAAAAATTTATAGAAAAGGCAGAGGGAAGCTACATTACGGTGATGGGAAAGTGAGAAGCCGAGATGCCAGGTGAAGACTGTCAATAAAGAGGAAAGCTCATCAGAACAATTACCATGAAATATTTATAGAAAAGGCACAGGAAGCTACATTACGGTGATGGGAATTTGAGATGAAGCCAAGATGCCAGGTGAAAACTGTACCAAAGAGAAATGCTCATCAGAACAATTACCATGAAAATTTATAGAAAAGGCAGAGAGAATCTAAATTACGGTGATGGGAAAGTGAGTGAAGCCGAGATGCCAGGAGAAGACAATAAAAGAGGAAAGCTCATCAGGTGTTTTACCATGAAAGCATTTATAGAAAAGGCACAGAGAAGCTACATTACGGTGATGGGAAAGTGATTTTAGATGAGATTAAAGGTGAAGACTGTACCAAAGAGGAATGTTCATCAGAACAATTACCATGAAAGGATTTATAGAAAAGGCACAGAGAAGCTAAATTACGGTGATGGGAAAGTGAGTGAAGCCGAGATGCCAGGTGAAGACTGTACCAAAGAGGAAAGCTCCATCAGAACAATTACCATGAATATATTTAGAGAAAAGGCATGAGAAGCTACATTACGGTGATGGGAAATTTGAGATGAAGCCGAGATGCCAGGTGAAGACTGTACCAAAGAGGAAAGCTCATCAGAACAATTACCATGAAAGCATTTATAGAAAAGGCAGAGAGAAGCTAAATTACGGTGATGGGAAAGTGAGTGAAGCCGAGATGCCAGGTGAAGACTGTACCAAAGAGGAAATCCTCATCAGTGTTTTTACCATGAAAGGATTTATAGAAAAGGCAGAGAGAAGCTACATTACGGTGATGGGAAAGTGAGAAGCCGAGATGCCAGGTGAAGACTGTACCAAAGAGGAATGCTCATCAGAACAATTACCATGAAAGCATTTATAGAAAAGGCACAGAGAAGCTACATTACGGTGATGGGAAAGTGAGTGAAGCTGAGATGCCAGGTCAAGTTTCAATAAAAGAGAAGATCCTCATCAGTGTTTTTACCATGAAAGGATTTATAGAAAAGGCAGAGAGAAGCTACATTACGGTAAATGGGAAAGATGAGAAGCCGAGATGTTAAGGTCAAGACTGTCATGGAAGAATGTTCATCAGATGATTTACCATGAAAGCATTTATAGAAAAGGCAGAGAGAATCTAAATTACGGTGATGGGAAAGTGAGTGAAGCTGAGATGCCAGGTCAAGAGTTGCAAAAAAGGAAAGATCCATCTTGGTGTTTTACCATGAAATATTTATAGAAAAGGCACAGGGAAGCTACATTACGGTAATGGTAAAATTTTAGATGAAGCTTAAGATGCCAGGTGAAGACTGTACCAAAGAAGAAAGCTCATCAGAACAATTACCATAAAAATATAGAAAAGGCAGAGAGAAGCTAAATTACGGTGATGGGAAAGTGAGTGAAGCTGAGATGCCAGGTCAAGAGTGCCAAAAAGGAAAGATCCTTCAGAACTTTTACCATGAAAGGATTTATGAGGTATGAGAAGCTACATTACAGTAATGGTAAATATTTTAGATGAAGCTTAGATGCCAGGTTAAAGACTAGTGTCAATGGAAGAATGTTCATCAGAACATTTACCATGAAAATTTATAGAAAAGGCAGATTGAATCTAAATTACGGTGATGGGAAAGTGAGTGAAGCCGAGATGCCGTCAAGTGAGTACCAATAAAATTGAAGATCCATCAGGTGTTTACCATGAAAGATATTCTGAGAAAAGGCAGAGAGAAGCTAAATTCAGTGATGGGAAAAAATATTTTAGATGAGATGCTTAAAGGTGAAAATCTAGACCAATGGAAGAATGTTCATCAGAACATTTACCATGAAAATTTATAGAAAAGGCAGAGAGAATCTAAATTACGGTGATGGGAAAGTGAGTGAAGCCGAGATGCCAGGTCAAGACTCACGAAAGAGGAAGATCCTCATTGGTGTTTTTACCATGTGATATTTATGAGAAAAGGCAGAGAGAAGCTACATAACGGTGATGGGAATTTTAGATGAAGCTGAGATGTTAAGGTCAAGTGTCATGCCAAAGAGGAATGTTCATCAGAACAATTACCATGAAAATTTATAGAAAAGGCAGATTGAAGCTAAATTACGGTGATGGGAAAGTGAGTGAAGCCGAGATGTCAGGTGAGTTTCAATAAAAGAGGAAGATCTTATCAGGTGTTTTTACCATGTGATATTTATAGAAAAGGCAGAGAGAAGCTACATAACGGTAAATATTTTAGATGAGAGCTGAGATGCCAGTTAAAGACTAGGTGTCATGGAAGAAAGCTCATCAGAACAATTACCATGAAAATTTATAGAAAAGGCAGAGAGAAGCTAAATTAAGGGTGATGGGAAAGTTTTGAGTGAAGCCGAGATGCCAGGTCAAGTTTCAATAAAATTGAAGAGCTTAATTGTTGTTTTTACCATGAAAATTTATAGAAAAGGCATAAAAAGAGAAAGCTACATTACGGTGATGGGAAAGTGAGTGAAGCCGAGATGCCAGGTAAAATCTAGGTGTCAATGGAAGAATGCTCATCAGAACATTTACCATAAAAGTGATATTTATAGAAAAGGCAGAGAGAAGCTAAATTACGGTGATGGGAAAGTGAGTGAAGCCGAGATGCCGGTAAAAGACTTACCAAAAAAGAAGATCTCATCAGTGTTTTTACCATGAAAAATTTATAGAAAAGGCAGATTGAAGCAACATTACGGTGATGGTAAAATTTGAGATGAAGCCGAGATGCCAGGTCAAGGTGTCAAAAAAAGAAATGTTCATCAGAACAATTTACCATGAAAATATTTATAGAAAAGGCAGAGAGAAGCTAAATTAAGGGTGATGGGAAAGTGAGTGAAGCGAGATGCCAGGTGAAGACTCAATAAAAGAGAAAATCTCATCAGATGTTTTACCATGAAATATTTATAGAAAAGGCAGAGAGAAGCTACATTACGGTGATGGGAAAGTGATTGAAGATGAGATGCCAGGTGATGTCATGGAAGAAGATTAGATTTACCATAAAAAATATAGAAAAGGCTCATCAGAATCTAAATTACCATGAAAGTTTTTATAGAAAAGGCATAAAAGAAGATGATGGTGATGGGAAAGTGAGTGATGTGGGCCAAGATGCCTCAGTATAATAGTAAATATTTTAGATGAGAGCTAAAGTTAAAATCTAGGTGTCATGGAAGAATGTTCATTAGATGAACCATTTATAGAAAAGGCAGAGAGAATCTAAATTACGGTGATGGGAAAGTGAGTGAAGCTGAGATGCCAGGTGAGTTTCAATAAAATTGAAAGATCCTTCTTGGTGTTTTTACTTTGTGATATTTGATGTGAAAAGGCGCGAGAAGCTACATTATAATGATGGGAAATATTTTAGATGAGATGCCAGGTTAAAATCTGTGTCATGGAAGAATGTTCATTAGATGATTTACCATAAAAATATAGAAAAGGCAGATTGAATCTAAATTACGGTGATGGGAGAAAGTGAGTGAAGCCGAGTCGTCAGGTGAGTTTCAATAAAATTGAAGATCCTTCTTGGTGTTTTTTGCTTTGTGATATTCTGATGTGTATGTGGGCACAGGGAAGCTCACATAATAGTAAATATTTTAGATGAGAGCTTAAATTGTTAAAATCAAGACTGTCATGGAAGAATGTTCATTAGATGATTTACCATAAAATTATAGAAAAGGCAGATTGAATCTAAATTACGGTGATGAGAAAGTGAGTGAAGCCGAGTCGTCAAGTGAGTTTCAATAAAATTGAAGATCCTTCTTGGTGTTTTTTTGGGTGATATTCTGATGTATGTGGGCGCGTGTGTGCGTCAGTAGATAAATATTTTAGATGAGAGCTTAAATTGTTAAAATCTAGACTGTACCAAGAAGAATGTTCATTAGATGATTTACCATGAAAATTTATAGAAAAGGCAGATTGAATCTAAATTAAGGTGATGGGAAAGTGAGTGAAGCTGAGATGCCAGGTCAAGAGTTTCAAAAAATTGAAGATCATCTTGGTGTTTACCATGTGATATTTATGAAAAGGCAGAGAGAAGCTACATCACGGTGATAGTAAATATTTTAGATGAGAGCTGAAATGCCAGTTAAAATCTAGGTGTCATGGAAGAATGTTCATTAGATGATTTACCATGAAAATTTATAGAAAAGGCAGAGAGAAGCTAAATTACGGTGATGGGAAAGTGAGGAAGCCGAGTCGTCAGGTGAAGTTTCACCAAAAAGGAAGATCCATCAGGTTTTTACCATGATATTCTGATTTATAGAAAAGGCACAGGGAAGCTACAGTACGGTGAGTAAATATTTTAGATGAGAGCTTAAAGATGTTAAAATCAAGGTACCAATGGAAGAATGTTCATTAGATGATTTACCATGAAAATTATAGAAAAGGCAGATTGAATCTAAATTACGGTGATGAGAAAGTGAGTGAAGCCGAGTCGTCAGGTGAGTTTCAATAAAATTGAAGATCCTTCTTGGTGTTTTTGCTTTGTGATATTTGATAGAAAATGCACAGAGAAGCTACATTAGGTAATGTAAAATTTTAGATGAGAGCCGAAATGTTAAAATCTAGGTGTCATGGAAGAATGTTCATCAGATGATTTACCATGAAAATTTATAGAAAAGGCAGATTCAATCTAAATTACGGTGATGGGAAAGTGAGGAAGCTGAGATGCCAGGTGAGTTTCAATAAAATTGAAAATCCTCATTGGTGTTTTTACCATGAAAGTATTTATAGAAAAGGCACAGGGAAGCTACATTACGGTAAATATTTTAGATGAGAGCTTAAGATGTTAAGGTGAAGACTGTACCATGGAAGAATGTTCATCAGAACATTTACCATGAAAAATTTATAGAAAAGGCAGAGAGAATCTAAATTACGGTGATGGGAAAGTGAGTGAAGCTGAGATGCAATAAAGGTGAAGACTGGTGTTTTTTGCTTTGTGATATTCTGATGTGAAAGCTCATCAGAACAATTACCATGAAAGCATTTATAGAAAAAGGCAGAGAAGAAATACATTACGGTGATGGGAAAGTGAGTGAAGCTGAGATGCGTTAAAGGTGTCATGGAAGAATGTTCATTAGATGATTTACCATAAAATTTATAGAAAAGGCAGATTGAAGTAAAAGGCTGTGAGAAAGAGGAAAGTCGTCATCAGAACAATTACCATGTTTTTTTATAGAAAAGGCAGAGAGAAGCTACATTACGGTGATGGTAAAATTTTAGATGAAGCTGAGATGCCAGTTAAGACTAGGTGCCATGGAAGAATGTTCATTAGAACATTTACCATGAAAATTTATAGAAAAGGCAGAGAGAATCTAAATTACGGTGATGGGAAAGTGAGTGAAGCCGAGATGCCAGGTGAGTTTCAATAAAATTGAAATCCATCAGGTGTTTTTTTACCATGAAAGCATTTATAGAAAAGGCACAGAGAAGCTACATTACGGTGATGGGAAATATTTTAGAAGCCGAGATGCCAGGTAAAGACTGTGTCAAAGAGGAAAGTTCATCAGAACAATTACCATGAAAATTTATAGAAAAGGCAGAGAGAAGCTAAATTACGGTGATGGGAAAGTGAGGAAGCTGAGATGCCAGGTCAAGACTAGGTGCCAAAGAGGAAAGCTCATCAGTGTTTTTACCATGAAAATTTATAGAAAAGGCACAGAGAAGCTACATTACGGGTGATGGGAAAGTGAGTGAAGCCGAGATGCCAGGTGAAAATAAAACCAAAGAGGAAAGCTCATGGTGTTTTTACCATGAAATATTTATAGAAAAGGCACAGGGAATCTACATTACGGTGATGGGAAAGTGAGTGAAGCCAAGATGCCAGGTCAAGACTGTAATAAAAGAGGAAAGCTCATCAGGTGTTTTTACCATGAAAGTATTTATAGAAAAGGCAGAGAAGCTACATTACGGTGATGGGAAAGTGAGTGAAGCCGAGATGCCAGGTGAAGACTGTACCAAAGAAGAAAGCTCATCAGATGTTTTACCATGAAAATTTATAGAAAAGGCACAGGAAGCTACATTACGGTGATGGGAAAGTGAGTGAAGCCAAGATGCCAGGTCAAGACTTTACCAAAGAGGAAAGTTCATCAGAACAATTACCATGAAAGTATTTATAGAAAAGGCACAGAGAAGCTACATTACGGTGATGGGAAAGTGAGTGAAGATGAGATGCCAGGTCAAGACTGAAAAGAGGAAAATTTTCATCAGAACAATTACCATGAAAGCATTTATAGAAAAGGCAGAGAGAAGCTAAATTACGGTGATGGGAAAGTGAGTGAAGCTGAGATGCCAGGTCAAGACTGGAAGAGGAAAGCTCATCAGTGTTTTACCATGAAAGTATTTATAGAAAAGGCACAGGGAAGCTACATTACGGTGATGGGAAAGTGAGTGAAGCCAAGATGCCAGGTGAAGACTGTACCAAAGAAGAAAGCTCATCAGGTGTTTTTACCATGAAAGCATTTATAGAAAAGGCACAGAGAAGCTACATTACGGTGATGGGAAATATTTGAGAAGCCGAGATGCCAGGTCAAGACTGTACGAAAGAGGAAAGCTCATCAGAACAATTACCATGAAAGCATTTATAGAAAAGGCAGATTGAATCTAGAGAAGCTAAATTACGGTGATGGGAAAGTTTCAAGAAGAGTGAGAAGATCCTTCTTGAAAGCTGAGATGCCAGGTCAAGACTGTGCCAAAGAGGAAAGCTCATCAGAACAATTACCATGAAAGTATTTATAGAAAAGGCACAGGGAAGCTACATTACGGTGATGGGAAAGTGAAAGCCAAGATGCCAGGTCAAGACTGTACCAAAGAGGAAAGTTCATCAGAACAATTACCATGAAAATTTATAGAAAAGGCAGAGAGAAGCTAAATTACGGTGATGGGAAAGTGAGTGAAGCTGAGATGCCAGGTGAGACTCAATAAAAGAGAAGATCTCATCAGTGTTTTTTACCATGAATATTTATAGAAAAAGGGAGAGAAGCTACATTACGGTGATGGGAAAGTGAGGAAGATGAGATGCTTAAAGGTAAAGACTAGGTGCCATGGAAGAATGTTCATCAGAACAATTACCATGAAAATTTATAGAAAAGGCAGAGAATCTAAATTACGGTGATGGGAAAGTGAGTGAAGCCGAGATGCCAGGTGAGTTTCAATAAAATTGAAGATCTCATCAGGTGTTTTTTTACCATGAAATTATTTATAGAAAAGGCACAGGGAAGCTACATTACGGTGATGGGAAATATTTTAGAAGCCAAGATGCCAGGTAAAGACTGTGTCAAAGAAGAATGTTCATCAGAACAATTACCATGAAAATTTATAGAAAAGGCAGAGAGAAGCTACATTACGGTGATGGGAAAGTGAGTGAAGCCGAGATGCCAGAGTCAAGACTGTACCAAAGAGAAAAGCTCATCAGGTGTTTTTACCATGAAAGGATTTATAGAAAAGGCAGAGAGAAGCTACATTACGGTGATGGGAAAGTGATTGAAGATGAGATGCCAGGTAAAAAGACTAGGTACCAAGGAAGAAGCTCATCAGAACATTTACCATGAAAATTTATAGAAAAGGCAGAGAGAAGCTACATTACGGTGATGGGAAAGTGAGTGAAGCCGAGATGCCAGGTCAAGACTGTACCAAAAGGAAAGATCTCATCAGAACAATTACCATGAAAAATTTATAGAAAAGGCACAGAGAAGCTACATTACGGTGATGGGAAAGTGAGTGAAGCCGAGATGCCAGGTCAAGACTGTACGAAAGAGGAAAGCTCATCAGAACAATTACCATGAAAGCATTTATAGAAAAGGCAGAGAGAAGCTACATTACGGTGATGGGAAAGTGAGTGAAGCTGAGATGCCAGGTCAAGACTGTGCCAAAGAGGAAAGGTCATCAGAACAATTACCATGAAAGTATTTATAGAAAAGGCAGAGAGAAGCTACATTACGGTGATGGGAAAGTGAGTGAAGCCGAGATGCCAGGTGAAGACTGTACCAAAGAGGAAAGCTCATCAGAACAATTACCATGAAAGTATTTATAGAAAAGGCACAGGGAAGCTACATTACGGTGATGGGAAAGTGAGTGAAGCCAAGATGCCAGGTGAAGACTGTACCAAAGAGGAAAGCTCATCAGAACAATTACCATGAAAGTATTTATAGAAAAGGCAGAGAGAAGCTACATTACGGTGATGGGAAAGTGAGTGAAGCCGAGATGCCAGGTGAAGACTGTAATAAAAGAGGAAAGCTCATCAGAACAATTACCATGAAAGTATTTATAGAAAAGGCACAGGGAAGCTACATTACGGTGATGGGAAAGTGAGTGAAGCCAAGATGCCAGGTGAAGACTGTACCAAAGAGGAAAGCTCATCAGAACAATTACCATGAAAGGATTTATAGAAAAGGCAGAGAGAAGCTACATTACGGTGATGGGAAAGTGAGTGAAGCCGAGATGCCAGGTCAAGACTGTACCAAAGAGAAAAGCTCATCAGAACAATTACCATGAAAGGATTTATAGAAAAGGCAGAGAGAAGCTACATTACGGTGATGGGAAAGTGAGTGAAGCCGAGATGCCAGGTCAAGACTGTACCAAAGAAGAAAGCTCATCAGAACAATTACCATGAAAGTATTTATAGAAAAGGCAGAGAGAAGCTACATTACGGTGATGGGAAAGTGAGTGAAGCCGAGATGCCAGGTGAAGACTGTACCAAAGAGGAAAGCTCATCAGAACAATTACCATGAAAGGATTTATAGAAAAGGCAGAGAGAAGCTACATTACGGTGATGGGAAAGTGACTGAAGCTGAGATGCCAGGTGAAGACTGTACCAAAGAAGAAAGCTCATCAGAACAATTACCATGAAAGTATTTATAGAAAAGGCACAGGGAAGCTACATTACGGTGATGGGAAAGTGAGTGAAGCCAAGATGCCAGTTCAAGACTGTACCAAAGAAGAAAGCTCATCAGAACAATTACCATGAAAGCATTTATAAAAAAGGCACAGAGAAGCTACATTACGGGGATGGGAAAGTGACTGAAGCCGAGATGCCAGGTGAAGACTGTACCAAAAAGGAAAGCTCACCAAAACAATTACCATGAAAGTATTTAGAAAAGGCAGAGAGAAGCTACATTATGGTGATGGGAAAGTGAGTGAAGCCGAGATGCCATGTCCAGACTCTACCAAAGAGGAAAGCTCATCAGAACAATTACCATGAAAGTATTTATAGAAAAGGCAGAGAGAAGCTACATTACGGTGATGGGAAAGTGAATGAAGCCGAGATGCCAGGTTAAGACTGTACCAAAGTGGAAAGCTCATCAGAACAATTAACAGGAATTAATTTATAGAAAAGGCACAGAGAAGCTACATTACGGTGATGGGAAAGTGAGTGACACCGAGATGCTAATTCAAGACTGTACCTAAGAGGAAAGCTCATCAGAACAATTAACAGGAATTAATTTATAGAAAAGGCACAGAGAAGCTACGTTATGGCGATGGCAAAGTGACAGAACCCGAGATGACAGCTCAGCTCCAATAACATTGCAGTTTCTTTGAATTTTATCAAGAATCTCTAAATATATAGCGGGGGCACCAGATCAGAGGTGGCATCCATATTCTAAGCAAGAACGAATGGTAGACTTATAAATATGGAAGACAGCTTCTAGCGATAAAAATTACCTAGCACGATACAATGAACTAACTTTCGCTGTTTAAATAATATTGTGAGAATATTTTGGGGGGGTATTTTTTATTATTTGTACGAAAAGCTTCTTTTTTTTTCTTAGGTTAAATTTAGGAACGAAATATAATAAATCTTACAAGAAAGACCTGTCTTCATTATAAGTTGCTTCAAGAAGCGAAACTTTTTAAAATCGTCTAATGTATATTGATAGTTTTTCGTTTAAATCATAGTGTCTTGATGTAGAAAGAATAACATTTGCTACCTTTTTTTTTCCTTGTCCTGTTAATATAAAATTTCCGAATCACGTTGTTGTCAGTCTCTAAGATACTTTATGTGATTATTTTAATTTCAATTTGTTTTATTGATTTTCAGTTTCACAGTGTGGTGCAGAGGTTTTCCTTGTTTTTCGCATAATTCGCTTTGTTATCTGAAAGTTAAGAATGAATAACATTTTATAGAAGAAATTTTTACAGAATGATTTAAGGATAAATATTTTGGCATCAAATAATAGACACAAGGGTAAATTCAGTGGATTTGTTTTATACCAATGTTGAAAATAAACAAGATAAAAAGGGGCAAAATAAAAGACTGAAACTTTAAAGGATAGCATTCTCACACTTCTTTAATAATATCTGGAAATTTATAGGAAAAAGAGAAATCTAAAATCGAAGTAAGCATGATGATCTAAACTAAGACCAAAAAAAAAAAAATAAAAATAAACAGAAAAAAGCTGTTATTATTAGCAACATTTTACGATTTTCTTATTCTTACATACCAAAATCTATATCATTCCTAATAAATAAATAAGTGACAAAATGGAAAACATCCTATATAAAACATTTCTTCCTTCAAAGAACTTTAGACTGAGTAAAGTTTTCATTGATGTAACCTTATATATGAAAGAAAATGATATATAAATTTATACTAGCAGCTTGGCCGGGCGTTGCCCGTGCTTGATTCAAAAATTGTACGACTCATATAGCAATCGCTATCACTTGACTTAAAATATTTTTGCCCTCCCTTGCCTTTAAAGAAGTGCCCTTTTCCGTGCTGATGTTGCTACATGCGTTACTTCTTGCCTATCTCACACTGTAATTTTTTTCTAAGCTCTATACTAAACATTAAATCTGTTACGAAAAAAGAACTAAACAAAATGAACACAAAACGATAAGCTTTAAAAAAGGACTCGTAACTGGAAAAACCGAATGAAAAAAGAATGTTAACAACAAATACTTTTTCACACCCAACCCAGTTCTGCGGAATCAGAATCGACGTTGAGATTAAGCAAGCAAATGAGCCAATTGGAGTAAAGTGCCATGCAGATTTAAATTTTTCCCACTTGTGACGAATGTAGCTATCGACTTTTTTTGCATGCTAGCCTGCTAGTTAACATTCGTGTCAGTCAGCTGTTGGCTCTCATGCTGGCCAATAGAATCTTCCTGCCTATTCGTGGCAGCCAGCTATAGCTCTCACTCTGGCCAGTAGAAAATGGCCGCAAACTATATGAAAACTGCCATAGAAGCATGAAAAATCGATTATTTCCACTATCGATGGGAGTTGGGAAATGCAAGGTCGGTCTTGGCCTTTCCCGCTAACTTGGAGCATGTGCATGTAAATTTTGGTGCAAATCCGTCGAAAATTGCGGCCGTGCATTCGTTACACACACACACACACACACACACACACATACATCCTACATTTTTATATATATATATATATATATATATATATATATATATATATATATATATATATATATATACAAGAACAATGCTTAATAGTGGCACACGGCGAAAAAATATGGAACACACGGTAAGGATCGAAAACACTACTGAGTTAAAATTGATATAGCGAGATTAGCTTGACATTACACCACGCCGAAGAAAAAAATTTAGGAAAATCAATGACAAAGTGGAAAACTTTTCCGTGTGATACGTTTCGTCTTTTAGGACTTCATCAGAATAAAGTGATGTTTATGTTGATGTGGCTACACGTTCGCACGGAAGTGTGGGAACGATGAAATGCTAATTTTTTAAATTATTTTTTTAAATATGTGTTTGAATATATAGTCTAGCCAATTTCATTTTTGCTAATGTTTTTATCAACTTTTTATTAAGAATCCCACATTGTGACAATTAAATTTTTGCCAAGAAAGGTGAAATGTTGTAAGAACCTGACCGCACATTTACTGTAAATGATTTAGCATTTAAAGCACTTTCTATACACTCTGTATATGTAAAGAGAGCGAACGAAGATGTATACTAATATAGGTTATAATTACGCATTGTGAGAAACGCTGAAAATGAAACGTAATAATATTGAGAGAATATTTTGGGGGGTATTTTTATTATTTGTACGAAAGGCTATTTTTTTTTGTAGGTTAAATTTTAGGAATAAATAAAATAAATCTTACAAGAAAGGCCTGTCATTTTTTTATAAGTTTCTTCAAGAAGAGAAACTTTTTTTTTATAATCGTCTAATGTATATTGTTTGTTTTTTCGTCTAGATGTATAAAGAATAACATTTGCTACCTTTTTTTCTAGTTCCGTTAATATAAAAATTCCGACGTAAGACGTAAATTTAATATTTCCTCTGTGACTTATGTCGAACAGAGCGATCTTCGTTTAAGATTGAAGAGGTTATCAATGTAGTGATCAAAGAAGCATTTTCTCGAGAGTCTGCTGTATGAGGAATATACAGCCCGAATAGAACTTCCTACTTACCAATGGAATACAAAGGTAATGAGTCAGTATAGTATAGTGGAAAGTTCTAATTGGTGGAACAAAGGATCGTCAAGACATTTGGCGTGGAAACAGAATAGAGGGCATTTCCGGTAGATGGCGGGAAATATCAAAGCACCAGTATAGACAACTCAAAGCAAAATGCGTTGAAAAAAATCACACAGAAAAAAATCAAAGACAAATTCACAGAAAGAGCAGTGAGTTTTTGAAACGGAATTTAAACCCAGAAAAGTCTATCGAAAACTAAAATCAATAAATTAAATGAAGAAACAATGTGTCACACTATCATCGTGCATGTTAACATTACCATTTATTCAACTTCATCAATTACTGTCGGCGAGTGGCTTAGGAGATTTCTTCAAGCGTGGATTATGCATTCTCGTCTTTATGTACGAAACTCTCCCCTTCTTCCCTCTCAGGTAAGTGCTTATATATCTACCTTTCATGCGTTTGCCCCCCCCCCAGGTATACACATCCTAAGTGGATCTGAATTTATATGTTGAGAGTAGCCACTGACGTCAAGCAAAGCGTGGGTCTGCCCCTAGTCATCTTTTAAGTCACTCTGTTCATAGACTTGACTTCTCTGAAGCACAAACGTAACATTAAGCGCAAAGTCCATTTTAGAGAGATCTAAAGTAAATTTCATGCTACAAACGTTACTGTGGGCTATAAAGAATGATATAGAATTGTATTTCATATAAAGGGCAATGGGAGATGGTTATCATTATCTCAGCCGTCATTGCACAGATGTACACTGAAATTTAGGACCCTTTTCGATAGACAGTGAAGTCCATGTCTCAAAAATTTATGGCCGTCATAAAACTCCAATGCGAAACAACAAAGATTTGTATTTTTATAATTCCATAATTTCTTGCTCGACATTGAGTGATTACATTTTTTCTCTATTTGATCTGAAAAAAATATCCATTAGTTAAAATAATTGCATTTAATTTGTTTCTGCTATGTTTTACGAATCCAAAATGGTCAGCTGTTAAGTAAAAATTGTTTGTGTCATATTTATGATTTATTTATTTGCTATGAAATAGAAATCTAGATGAACATCCTTTTTCTCATTTTACTACTACTACTACTAATATTACTACTACTACTACTAATATTACTACTACTACTACTATTACTATTACTACTGCTATTACTACTACTACCAATATTACTACTACTACTACTATTACTACTACTACTGCTACTATTACTACTACTACTGCTACTATTTTTACTACTACTACTATTACTACTACTACTAATATTACTACTACTACTGCTACTATTACTACTACCACTGCTACTATTAGTATTACTACTACTACCAGGTAATCACTTCAAGAATTGGTTTCACAGGAAAAAAGCATATATAGAAATAAGTCCGATTTAAAAATTTGACAAAAAGACCAAAGTAACTGCTCTTAAAAAATATTTCATTTCTTATTAATAAAGGGCTAGTTTTTATTCATTTGGTTTCAAAAAATGACATCCTTCAAATGGTAGCCTCTATTCTCTGTGGTAGACGATTTCTAAAATTTCCCATCACTCGGAAGTTTAAGGAAGCACTGAACCTATGACTCTGAAATTTTCAAATCATAGAAGAATATCAGTTTTTTCATATTTTTCTCAAGTAATAGTTTAATGATTAAAAACATTTCTCAGATTTATATATTTGGAAGGATGCGTATATTTCAAAATTTAATCTTTGATATTTAAGTTTCCCTGGTTACGAAACAAAAGAAATAAATGAAGGCATATTACATGAAAAGTTTACTTATCTATATAAGTATATCACAGATATTCGTTCATTTTTATTTTTATTTTTTTGTATGAAAATTTTTGCAAGTGGAATGTTGTATCCGCATGCTGCCAGACAAGGACTAAAAGATGTACTCCATTATGCTAGTAAATAGTACATCTTACTTATTATAAAACAGATTGATTGTGTGTGTGTGTGTGTGTGTGTGTGTGTGTGTGTGTGTGTGTGTGTGTGTGTGTGTGTGTGTGTGTGTGTGTGTACGTTTATATATTGGATCGGATTTCCTACATTTTTCAACCGATTTCAACAAAACTTCACAGGACTAAGTAAAATTACCTTGCGGTGGTTCTGACAGCGCCAAAAATTGGAAAAACAATTGTTTTTGCACGAAATCAATTTCAAAACACGATTAAGAGGCATCGCGAGAATGAAAGGGGACAACTCATATCGAGTTATACTTATTAATATCGAGTTATCGAGTTATATTTATTTAAAATTATGGTTGTTTGTTTGTGTGTGTTTGTTGTGTGTGTGTGTGTGTGTGTGTGTGTGTGTGTGTGTGTGTGTGTGTGTGTGTTCGTTTATATATGGGATCGGATTTCCTACATTTTTCAACCGATTTCATCAAAACTTCACTTTTTTTGGCAAGTAGTGTTTCTTATTGTCTTGCACACTTTTTTCTTTATTTTTACATTCAGAATGCTTTAAAAATTCCACTTACAAGACAATTGTTTATAATAAAATTCTATTCAATTGGTAGACTCATAATGATTGAAAACAATGTTTTTGTTTGAGTTTGAGTTTGACCAATACGTAAAAAAAAAAAAAACTAATTAAGACATGCGTGTCCGTCAACCTTAAACAATAATCTTTGTCAATTTTATTTTTCAGTCTTTATGATGGTCGATACTTGATCTATCTCTTTCTGTTACATCCTCGGGCAACGCCGGGCTCTACTGCTAGTTTTACATATTTAGATTAAGAAACCCTCCTCTTAGTCCATATTCTCTTGGTGTCAGTTTAAACTATTTACTATATACCTGAATTGTTATTACAAGTTATAATTTTCAAAAGAGCAGAGTTCACTGAAATATGTTGGAAACTTTCCAACTTTTTATCTGAAATCAAGAAATTACAAACTTTAAACAATATGGTTAGAATATATGTAAATATAAAAACATTAGATTAAATTTGAATCAGAAAGATATGAATAAAATATACGAACATAACAAAACCTAGGGTAATACGTAAACGCGCAGTTGACACGATACCTATTGACAGTAGATTGAGTAGAAATAAACAGTAGATTCATGAACATAAAAAGGTTTTCGCATATGAGTTCTAAATATCTTCTTCTATTATTCATACCTTTTCAGAACCTTGGTGATTATGGTTCTTCACCATTTCATGTCCACTTTTATTCTTAGTAAATTTTGCCTTTTTGCTACCTCTCTTAAACCCTATTTTGCTGTTTGCATATTTTCATTTGGTGAGTTACGTTCTGTTATCCTCTGTTCCCCTTGCTTTCAGTCAATCCTGTGAGTGTCAAATTTTCCAAGCCTTTATTCCTCGTTATGTGCCATAGGGATTTCAACTGCCTCATTGTAATGTTAAGTATAAGTATGCTTTTTTTTATTTTACTTTCACTAAAATTTCGTCGTTGCTTACATGTTCAGTCCATGGTATTCTCAGCATCCTTCCGTAGAACTATATATCTGTTGCTTGAAATCCCTTATTTATCTGTGAGGAGACTGTCTGGTATTCACTACCATATAAGAGGACTGATCATTATCACTAATCTTTTCTGTGTGTCTAGCGAAGTTTTTCAATAATTTAACTATTTAAAAAACATTTTTAAACAAATAAATTTTCCTTCCCTTGTGGAAGTCTATGGGAACGAGAGATAATATTATTGACTGATTCCGGAAGATTAAAAATCGTATTTGACCTTACTAAACCATTGAACAGATATTTTCGTTTTTTAATTTTACAAACAAAATGCTGACAATTGTATTCGTTTTGTCTAAAGCAATCGCTTTGTATATCACTTATTCTACATTAATATTCTGATCGTTCCCAGATTTTTAGAACTGCAGAAGCATTCTGAAATATTACCCACTAAATACTTATCAAAGCTAACGCATTTTTTTTCAAAGACACAATTAGCCAAAAATAAAAGACTTTTCAACCAAATTGTAACCAATGTTTCTTTATTCTATTATTATTGGAATTCAGTCAGTTTTCATACTAACCATTCTTGGTAGCTTTTAGTAAGGATCAAGTGACAGCTATTATTTTCAATACTTTAATAAGACTAATTTTTATTGACCGCTTGGGAATGCCAGATACGGTAAGCTTGAATGCGCGGGAGGTGTAATGAATAACTGCTGGCAATTGGAAATCGGAGATCTGAGTTCCATTTCCTGTTGGGTTTGTAATAGTCACTTACAATCAAATACAGTTGCGAAAGGTAGCAATCGACCTCTTCTTCAACCATATATGGGTTAAATAGTAGGGCTTGTATCTGAAACAAATCAGTCCCGTCTTTCTGATTGTAAATCTGAAACAAATTATTAAATCCAAAAGCATATTCGGGCTTTAAATAATTTGTAAATAGTTGATAAACTAAAAGAAAAAAAATCAATATTAGACTATTTTCAGTACTTAAAGTATTCAATTGAGTTTAGTATTTTTTTTGTCTGAATTTCCGGGATGACAAATTAAAAGTACTTATACTATTTCTTTATTATTATTATTATTATTATTATTATTATTATTATTATTATTATTATTCGGTCGAACTATCGCGGGCATTCATTAGTCTATCACGTCAACCATCACGGGTCTACATCAAGACTGGAAGTTCACTAGGGTGGCATTCTGTGTCATAAAATAGCTGATCAATATAGATGGCGACCAACCCGTTTTGCTCCATGGCTAGGTGTCCAAAACAGTAGTTCACTTGCCAGTTCTTGTCTTGCTCGCCAGCAGTGTCCAGCAAAAAGCATTCCGCGTTCGCGTAAGATTGTAGAAATATCAGGGATGGGTTTATGTGATTTAGTTGGATATTGTCTCCAGGAGACATCCGAGTAAGGTTCCATGAAGCTTACACTCTAGGGTTTTTATTAATATCCAGACAGTGGTATCATAATCACCGCAGACACCATTATCAATGCCAGAGTGACACTATTTACATTTGGTCAATTGTCTTCATCTTTAGGTTACCAATTTTTTCAATCCTCTTGTAAGCGTCAGATATTTTAAAATCTAAAAGTTTATCGGTCCTCTCTCATCAGAGCAAACATCTAGGACAAGAATGTGCACATCGACATGAAAATATACAACTTCTGACTGCTTATAGAGAGATGGCTGATAGGTCTTAATGTACATTTATTTGAAAAATTTCAAATGATGATAAGTATTAGCCTTACTGAGAAAATATCTGAGCTATAAACCAAACACACTACAGGTTTTTAAGCAAATTTTCAACTATCGTTGAATCTGGTACCTTAACGCAGTCTTACCAAATATCCACCTTTCCCTTGTGAATATTGGCTGATGCATATTGGTTGATCCTTGCTTTTCTGATGAATGATAAACTAGTTTAGCTTTCTTTAATCGTTGCTATATTTTGGTATTAACATTTTACGGTAATATATATTTTTGTTAACTTCTTGTTATAAATTGTTGTTTTTTTAATGAATTCCTTCTTTTTGTTATGAATTCTTTCTTTTTTTGCTATGAACTATTTCTTTTATGCCATGAATCGTTTCTTTTTTATTATAAATTAATTCATTTTTGTAATGAATTCTTTCTTTTTTGCTATGAACTTTTTCTTTTAAGCCATGAACTGTTTCTTTTTTTTATAAATTAATTAATTTTGTTATGAATTCTTTATTTTTTGCTATGAACTCTTTCTTTTAGGCCATGAACTGTTTCTTTTTTTTATAAATTAATTAATTTTGTTATGAATTCTTTATTTTTTGCTATGAACTCTTTCTTTTAAGCCATGAACTGTTTCTTTTTTTATAAATTAATTAATTTTGTTATGAATTCTTTATTTTTTGCTATGAACTCTTTCTTTTAAGCCATGAACTGTTTCTTTTTTTTATAAATTAATTAATTTTGTTATGAATTCTTTATTTTTTGCTATGAACTCTTTCTTTTACGCCATGAACTGTTTCTTTTTTTTATAAATTAATTAATTTTGTTATGAAATCTTTATTTTTTTATGAACTCTTTCTTTTATGCCATGAAGTGTTTCTTTTTCTTATAAATTAATTAATTTTGTTATGAATTCTTTATTTTTTGCTATAATTGTTTCTTTTTTTGTTTTGGCTTGTTTTTTTAATACGTCTGCTTTTATCGACTTATTGTATTTCCTATTTAAAAGCTTTTCCTACTTTTTTTTTAAGAGACCGTTTGAAATTGTGAATAGTATATGATAGATCACGAAAATTTTAAATCCCGAAGAATTTTAGGCCAAATAGATTCTGATTTGTGTGTCCGCTACGTGTTTCTATAGGCAAATCCAAATCTTTTGCAAAAAATTCATTGAAAAACTGTTACCACACAATCGTGTCTGCTTTTATATTCTTTCTGGAAAAGTTGTTAATATTTACTATATCGATTGTTTGGTTAATTGATTTTGTCAATCTGCATGGGTTAATGCCGGCATCTAAATATTTTGTATCCAATTTTATTTTTTTTAATTTTATCCTTTGAGATGATAATTTATTTAGTGATAAAAAAAATATTGCTAATTAACCCATAGCTGAAGGGAGAAAAAGTGGATTCATACATTTCCTAAGGCGTGAATATAACGAACCCAACTGTAATTAGAACTCGGCTCACCGATTAAAATCTTGAACCATTACAAATTACACATTACGCTAGCTGCACACTCAAGCTTACAGCATCTGGTATTTCCAAGCGGTCACCTATCTTGGTATTAACCATACTCGACGTTGCTTATTTCCCTGTATAGTATTTTTTGCTATGAACTCTTTCTTTTATGCCATGAATTGTTTCTTTTTTTTTTTATAAATTAATTAATTTTTGTTATGAATTCTTTATTTTTTGTTATGAATTCTTTATTTTTTGCTATGAACTCTTTGTCTAAATCATGTTTATAATTCAGTTTCATTCTAACATAATGGAGAACCGATTTCCAGTTCGTTATATTCAATTAGGCGCAAATACCCCTGGTAAAAGTGTGAATCCATCTTTTCTCCTCCATCTATGGGTTAATTAGTGAGACATATATCACTAAACCATTATTTTCTAAAAGAAAATCTTACAAGCTAAAAATATCTCTGGCTTTAAATAACCTGTGAAGGGTTGATAAGCCGTAAAAAAAATCAATCAATCAGCCAATTCTACCACAAAATGTTTATAATTGAGGCTTCTCAACTGATCAGCATCTTATTCGATCTAACTCGAGATCTTGCTACTTACAAACTGAGTTTTCACTGTTTCGATTTCGGTTGAAATCCTTTTATTTGTGTAGTTTTCTTTTATCTTAAAATACAGTCATATGCATGAGGTGGCAGATAATCTTGTATTTTATAAGAGTGTCCTTGAAATTGATGCAAAATTCTGGAGTATTTATTGCTTTAGAACATCCGTTCCTTTGTGCTATTATTATTTACATTCTGATGTCTTTACTTCTCGCTTCGTACTTTCCTTTAACATCTTGTCTATGAGTCTTTCAGTTTTCCTTCTGAGTCTGCCATCAACACAGTTGTATCTACGTATCTTACATTGTTAAGATTGCATCCAGCAATAATATACCCTTTATATGACTTCTAGTCCTCGTGGGATCAGCTCACTGTGTATTTTGAATATATCTAGAGAGAAGACGCATACTTGTCTTCCACCAGTTTTTATTTTTGAAGTCGGTGACTGCCCAAGATGCAAGATATGAATTCAAAGTGTTAGGGTCAAGCAAATACAGAGATTTAATTATCTGGAATCTTTTCTAACAGATCAGGGAAAATGTAACACGGAAATTCGTAGGCGCACTGAAATAGCGAAAACACTTTCCAAGAGATAAAGTATTAAAAAAAAAAAGAAAAAAAGTTTAATTAGCAACAAAGAAAGCAAGTGTCAAACTGCTGCGCAATTCAGTCCTTCTGTATGGCAATGAATGCTGAACAGTTTTCTCACAGATGATGAGGAAACTTGAAGCGACAGAGATGCGGTTATCCAAAAAGATGGTGAGAATAACATGGATGAAACGTGTAAGCAATAAGACAATTTAAAAAAAAAATAATGTAATAAGGCTCACTAGAGAATGTACGGGAAACAACTATTTTTACCAAGAACTCATAACGATTCACCGATAATACAAAGAAAGGAATCCGTAACACAACCACAGAACAAAATAAAAGAACAATGGATTTCTGTATAACATCAGTCCTCTTATATGACAGTGAATTCTGAACATTTTCCTCACAGATGAGGAAAAAACCTGAGACAGCAGAGATGCGGTTCTACAGAAGGATAATGGAAATGCCATGGAAGGATCATGTAAGTAATGATGCAATTTTAAGGTAAATGAAATTAATAAAGCCCGTTTTACTTAGAACTTGAAATAGTTGAAATTTCTTGGGCACATGATGAGGAAAGAAGACTTGGGAAATCTGACACATTCAGGACATATCAAAGGCAGTAGTTTAAAATGGAAACAGTGAATAAACTACCTAACAAGCTTGTGTAAATTGATGGTACAGCAGAAGTGGGAAGGATAGTAAAAAGATAAAAGCTACAAAGAAACTGTGGAGAGCAGTGACCGCATACATCCGGGAGGAACATGGCATATAGAAGATTAACATTGGAAATTTTGTTTAGAAATCTAAATGTCTTTGTGGACTTATTGTTAAACTATTTTTACTGTTTTAATCTTCAGCGTTTTTCTCCATTGTGGATTGTACACCTTAAAGGATTGTCTGAAATGATCTCTTTGGAAACAAAGAAATGAATACTTAAGAGTTATCTAATATATGGTAGTGAATATTGAATAATCTCCTCACAGATCGAGAGGAGACTTGAGGTAACAGATTCATGGTTCTCCAGAAGAAAACTCTAAATATTGAACATGTGACCAACGTAAAAATGGAAACAAAAAGTATTTTATTTTTCTTTAGAAATAGAAATGAGTTAAAATTTCCGGGTTGTATAATGAGAAAAGAAGGCCTGGGAAATTTGATACTCAGGATATATTAAAGACAAGAGGTCATAGAAGAACATCAAGTAACCTATCTAATGAGCTTGTGTAAGCAAATCGCAGCAAAAGGAATAATAATGTGAAAAACATTGTTTTGAAATATAAATGATAGAAAATTGTAGAGAGAAATGATCGCTCACGCCCTGAAAAGACACGGCGCATAAAATAATTTTTGTTGTTGTCCTTCACTTCAAAATAGGTGAAAAAAAAAGCTCTTAAATTACCAAATCAATCAAGGATCATATTTTCAGTGTGATTAGCTTAATATTCTCTCAACATTTTTTGTACTCCTATTTTAATCATAAGGAATTTTCAGATGGTCTTCTATTTCATACTGGCCGTCCTCAATTTTACTGTGGTTAATAAACGGTAAATGCGTGTTTGCAATGAATACAGACTGTAAATATTGATTTTCATTCGTCGAGAAAATGCTTAAGATGTTTCTGGCGTGTAATTAAACAAATAAATCAGAGAAGTGATAAGCTACGTGGAAATTGTCACAACACAATAGCCCCTCGCACATGCAATCATATGCGTACGCTTGCTGAAAATGTTGTTAATTGATTTAGCTTTTAAATTGTGTAAGTATATAATTACATTAAAAACTGTGGCAGCTTAACAGATGACGCTTCTGAACCTACAAGGTGAAATTGATATCAGGCTCCAAAATACTTTATTAACAAAAAACAATTTTTGATGAATGACAAACTGAATATACATTATTAACAGTATATCCGGTTCCCACTCCACCCCGGTATTTTGAACAGGAGTAGAGGTTTATCCCTTTTTTACTGATTAGGATTAGGTTTCCGGTTCCTTCTAAAGTCTACTTTAACTCTATACTTCTAACATATTCGATTAAACTCTGCAATTTTATTTAATATTTACTATTTATTTTTTATTTTTTCCTTCAATAGGAGTAGATAGGTTCGCCTATCATCCACTTCACACACCTCTCGGTCCTTTGAACAGGAGTAGAAGTGCATCCCTTGTTTCCTGTTTAGGACTGTGATTCTGGTTCCTTCTAAATTCTACTTCAACTCTATACTTCTAACATCTACGCCTAAACTCTGAAAATTTATTTATTGTTTATTTTTTCCTCCAATAAGAGTAGATAGGTTCGCCTATCGTCCGGTTCACACACCTCCCCGATTTTCTGAAGATGAGTAGTGGTTTATCTCTTGTTTCCTGTTTAGAAAGAGGTTTACAGTTCCTTCTAAAATCTTGGCATTCTCTTTCACTTCTTTTAACCCCTTGCGCCTTAGGGGGATTTTCGCCTTGCTTCAGTTGAATTGATAAAAAATGTATTCTTTATAGAATTAACGGAGAACAAAACAAAACATTAAGAATCATCAAGTTATATTCACTATAATTCAACTTCATAATTATATAACGAGTATCATACTCTGTAATTTACTCAGCGTATATCTACGGTGAAAAGTCCTTTTATATATAAAAGACAATAAAAGAAAGCAAGAAGAAAGAACTAAACATAAATCCTAAGAAGACAGCATTCATGGTTGTCAGCAAAAATAAAAGCCCGACATGCGAATTCAAAATTGGAGAACCAAAATCAATCAAGCACAACAATTTAAATACCTAGGACGTGTTTTGACGGTGGAGAGAAAATACGGCACATAAATCCGAAGTAGTGTTGGGGTGGCAAAAGATGTCTTCTAAAATGTGAGCATGAAACATGCAAATTTCATTAGAAACAAAGAAAAGAAGTGATGTTTCATAATATCACTCCTCCTATACGGCGTTGAATGCTGGAAAATCTCCTCACAGACGAAAGACACGAAGCAAAAGATATGTACCTCAACAAAAGGATACTGAAAATAAAATGAACTAAACAACAACCAAATCTTAGAGAAAATGGAAACAAAAAAGGCACTTACATTAAGCATCAGAAAGCGACAATGGAAAATTTCTAGGGCACATAATGAGGAAAGATGGTTTAGAAAAATTAACTCTCACAGGAAGAAGTAATAACTTGTTACTAATAAAATACATTACCATATCACTGGCAAAGAGGCAATAAAAATGAAGGCAGTATTTGCGTATCGTTCAGCTCTTTTATTAAGATCAGTATAGCATATGTGCGCTATCTTGCGTTACCCACGACCACCGATCTAGAATCAGTGTATTATATTTGCTGTCTCGCTAGGATCAAAGTGTCCTCTGCACGGCACGTCTGTCTAGGAACAGTTTAGTATCTGTATGCTATATAAAACAGTGTCATACACGAAAATATATATATATATATATATATATATAAAGAAATATAGTCTTAAGGTGTGCTATATTTATGGGGTAAAGTGCTCAATATCAGAGATAGGCGTGTGTAAATATAAAAAGTGAACATAATGCTATACAATCGTCAGGCGACAGTCTGACGATTGCTATATAGCAATCAGACTGGCCATGTGGCCTGACGATTTCACTTTTATTTTATATATTATATATATATATATATATATATATATATATATATATATATATATATATAAAATAGCTGGCCACTTGTATTCGAATATACCCGTCTACTATTGCAGACTCTGGCTCAGGCATATTTGTGTTTATTCAACACCCACAGAGACAAACTAGGGTTTATACTGCAACTATGCTGAGCAGACCTTAGTTACAGTTTCTGGGAGAGAGCGTGTTACCTAGAATGATCAACAATCAGAACAACACCAGTACACTCAAACCTTTGTGTTAGCACTGCTATCGACGACCCAAACGTTATGCCTACCAAATTCCACTCTCAAGGCTTGTGTCAACCCGCGGTATGGTTTTCGGGCACTTTCCAAAGGTTTAAGAGCTATTACGTTATTATTTCCATCTGTCTGAATTTATGGGAGGAGGACTTATCATTATTTACACTATTTATATTCGGATTATTTTCCTCATCTTTATTGCCCTGATTGCCTTCTCTCTGAATTTCTAGGATGAGGAGTTATTATTTTTTACAACCTTGACATGCAGATTATTGTCCTCCTTCTGAAAACATCAACATCTTGATTATGCAATTATTTTTTTTCTTCCAGTAGTTCCTTCTGTTAAAACTTCTCAAATGAGATAGCTTCTGTTATTTAGTACAATTCTTTGTTTAAGATTTTATAGCGCCAGTCCACAAGATACGAATAAGGATGGTCCTCGCTAAGACCTACAGGATTCACTCGCTCAAAGGTATCTTTAACCATTGATCTGAGAAAGTGATTGTGTAAAGATGATGGTTTAGATATTTCTGAATGAGTTTGGTCACATCAACATACAAGTTGCCCAGAAGGTCGCTCTACTCGGAACATGCCATATCCTAAGAAAAGTGCTATCAATTAAATGACAATTCTCCTATAGGGCCTAAGGACCATAGTCTGGTCCTGGCTCTATAGAATAGAAAGCAGGAAACATAACATACACAAATAATAATAATAATAATAATAATAATAATAATAATAATAATAATAATGGCCTAATGACCATAGTTTGGACCCGGCTCTACATGATACAAAGCAGGAAACATAACATACACAAATAATAATAATAATAATAATTGACCTGGAGATCAAGATTAACAGGATATGGGGAATGAAGACTGAGACTGTACCAATAATATCTGAGAAAAGGAATGGACAATTTTACTAACAGTGTCCCAGGTATCATCAACATACAAGTTGTCCAGATGATCGCTCTATCCCATATACAAACAAAAGTGCTATCAATTAAATGACAATTCTCCTAGAGGGCCTAAGGACCATAGTTTGGACCCGGCTTTACAGGATACAAATCCCTATGAAACCCCGGAATGGATTACTGAAGGTATGACATACCTCATACCAAAAACAACTGAAACAGACGACCCGAAAAATTATAGACCGATAACATGTCTCTCCACAACGTATAAGTTGATCACGTCTGTATTGACGAACCGTACTTATTCCTTTCTCGAAACAAACAGCACTCTCCCGCTGGAACAGAAGGGATGCAGAAGAGGTTCATATGGCTGCAAGGATCAACTTCTGATAAATAAAATGATCCTGGAAAATTGCAGGAGACGACGCAGGAACCTAAGTGCAGCGTGGATTGATTATCCTAAAGCCTTTGATAGTGTTCCACATTCTTAGATCCTTAAGACTTTGGAAATGTACAAAGTCTCCCCTGTGGTATTAAATTTCCTTAAGCACAGCATGGGAATGTGGAACACCAAACTATACCTTAGTCACACCGGGGGCACTGCCATATCCAACTGTCTGAGTATCCGACGTGGAATCTTTCAAGGAGATTCTCTGTCACCCTTCTGTTTTGTTTATCCTTAATCCCTCTTACACATGAACTGAACAACAGTAGCTATGGTTACAAAATAAATAAGAAAATATTCAATCACCTACTCTACATGGATGATCTCAAACTCTTTGCCAAAGACGACAATGAGTTGAAAGGCCTCCTCAATATTGTAAAAAATACTTCAGTGACGACATAGGTATGGACTTCGGATTAGATAAATGTGCAAAAGTAACTTTCAAGAAAGGTAGAATTACAGAAACACCCTTAATAGATTTAGATTTTGTCACAAAGATTAGGGAACTGGAGCATGGTGAAGCTTATAAGTACCTAGGAATTAGCGAAGGAGATGGCATACAACACCCCAAATGAAGGAAAAATAAGAAAAGAATATTACAGGCGTGTACGTCTGGTACTAAATACTGAGCTGAACTCAAAAAACAGGATATCAGCCATAAACACATTGGCTGTCTCTGTGGTGCAATACAGCTTTAATGTCCTTAACTGGACCATAGCTGAAATTAAGCGACTGGATGCCAAAACGAGAAAGCTACTCACTTGCTATCGCATGCATCATCCCAAAGCTGATGTCGACCGTCTGTATGTGCCCAGATCCGAAGGAGGCAGAGGATTAGTTCAACAAGAACTATCCTACAAAACTACAACAATCGGCCTCCAAAGATATTTGGAAACTACTGAAGACTGGATGATGGTATGCGTCAAGGAACATGAAAGTAGTAAGCGTCTCTACTCCGTAATGAAGGAAGCCAACAAATTCAAAATGGAGTTCCAAATGGGCGTAGAGATGCAACTACAGCACAATACACCGGCTGAAACTGCAAAATACCCAAAAAAATAGCTAAGACGAATGCAACAGACCAGTTACAGAAGCGATGGCAAGATAAACCGCTTCATGGCCAATACTCTGCCCGTACCAAACAAGCTGACGTAGACAAAACCCTTACCCATCAGTGGCTACGTAGTGCAGGGTTGAAAGCGGAAACTGAAGGTTTTATCCTTGCTGCGCAGGACCAATGCTTGCTAACTAGAAATTATCAAGCACATATACTAAAATATTGTGTCAGCCCAAAATGCAGATTCTGTGATAAATATCCAGAAACGATTGATCATCTTGTATCAGGTTGTACGGTGTTGGCACCCACTGAATATAAAACCCGACATGACAGAGTGGGCCAATATCTGCACTGGAAAATCTGCAACTTCTACGGGAAGAAAACTGAAAGAAACTGGTATGAACACCACCCAGACCCGGTTACGGAGATGGGACCTGTTACAATTCTATGGGACTACACAATACACACTGACAGAACAATCAAGGCCAACCGCCCAGATATTGTTATTAAAGACCACAAAAAAAAAACGGTGCCTCCTTATTGATATGGCAGTCCCCTGCCGACTGCAATGTATCTTTGAAGATATTCAAAAAAGTTGTCAAAGTACAAGGACCTTGATATAGAAATCTCAAAATGTGGCATATGGGAACATCAACAATCCCTGTTGTAGTTGGAGCCCTAGGACTGGTTGGAAAAGATTCCAGTAGACTAATTGAAGGGATTCCTGGAAGTCAATGCCTCAAGGAGATACAGAAAATTGTTCTGACAAGTACAGCCCACACCTTACGAAGGGCTTTATCTATGTAATCATTTTTTTTTTTTTTTTTTTTGTCAGTGGAAAGTGTCATGACGCCATTTCTAACCTTAGGTCCCTGGGCGGGACCCGGAAAGAAATGTGTAAACGCCAGAAATCAAAGAAAATAAAAATAAAAATAATAATAATAATGAGAAGAAGAAGAAGAAGAAGAAGAAGAAGAAGAAGAAGAAGAAGAAGAAAGCTGAAATGATATAAAGACTTAGTCATTTAAGATTCAGTATGTCACTAGTTATTAATGATGTGAATACTCAATGAGTATATAATAATAACAGAATAATGGGGTTAGTGCAGAAGTGTTGTTCATAGTTACTGTTACTTGGATTCCATTGACAACCAAAAGTTATTACTGGTACACAACATCAGTAAGTGCCAAAAAAAAAATTCGTTATCTAATAATATGAATCTACTTCATTTGAATAACGTATACTATGCAACATAGTATGAGATCTGTAGTCATTACAAATGTATATCGAATAGTGTTAAGGCACACCATAACTTAGTGTCTATTGAATGAGGTGAGCGTAGAATTTACTAAGGTCTGTGCCATACACCATATATACTCAATTTGGTTTAAATGTGAAGTCAACCAATATTCCTGGAAGCAGTTTTGTGTCATACGTATAAGCGAGATGTACTCGTAATTTATATTCTTTTCTCGCACTTCTCTCGGTTTCTTGCTTCCCTGAGATCTACCATCTTTAAAAGTTTACACGCAACGTCAATCGTCTTTTCCGTTTTCATGAAACCTGTTCTTTTATTGTCCATTTTTCTCAGTAAAGTCTTCTCGTTCTTTTTCTTTCCCGTTACCCGCTTGCATCCTAGTGGTATTATCGCTTTGTTCGGGGTGAAAGATTTAAAAAAAGAAAACTGTATTATACTGGATGTGAGACTAGCATAACTGTTAATAAATCGAAAAGAGAAAGTTCGAATTTCTGTCAAGTAGGTTTCGTCCAGATTTGCACAATTACCCCACCAGCTATGGATTAAATAGGCACTTTCCAAGGATATGGGAGCTATTACGTTATTATTTCCATCTGTCTGAATTTATGGGATGAGGAGTTATCATTATTTACACTATTTATATTTGGATTATTTTCCTCATCTTTATTGCACTGATTGCCTTCTCTCTGAATTTCTAGGATGAGGAGTTATTATTTATTGTCCTCCTTCTGAGATCATCAACATCTTGATTATGTCATTATTTTCTCTTCTCAATCCCTGTAGCTATTATCACACTTTCCAGTATTGATGGGGGTTTCCTTCCTAACTTTTTATTTGAAGTAGTGTGGAATGTCAACATCTTGATTATGTCATTATTTTCTCTTCTCAATCCCTGTAGCTGTTATCACTCTTTCCATTATTGATGGAAGTTTCCTTCCTAACCTTTTATTTGAAGTAGTGTGGAATGTCAACATCTTGATTATGTCATTATTTTCTCTTCTCAAGCCCAGTAGCTGTTATCACTCTTTCCAGTATTGATGGGGTTTCCTTCCTAACTTTTTATTTGAAGTAGTGTGGAATGTCAACATCTTGATTATGTCATTATTTTCTCTTCTCAAGCCCAGTAGCTGTTATCACTCTTTCCAGTATTGATGGGGGTTTCCTTCCTAACTTTTTATTTGAAGTAGTGTGGAATGTCAACATCTTGATTATGTCATTATTTTCTCTTCTCAATCCCTGTAGCTGTTATCACTCTTTCCATTATTGATGGAAGTTTCCTTCCTAACCTTTTATTTGAAGTAGTGTGGAATGTCAACATCTTGATTATGTCATTATTTTCTCTTCTCAAGCCCAGTAGCTGTTATCACTCTTTCCAGTATTGATGGGGTTTCCTTCCTAACTTTTTATTTGAAGTAGTGTGGAATGTCAACATCTTGATTATGTCATTATTTTCTCTTCTCAATCCCTGTAGCTATTATCACTCTTTCCAGTATTGATGGGGGTTTCCTTCCTAACTTTTTATTTGAAGTAGTGTGGAATGTCAACATCTTGATTATGTCATTATTTTCTCTTCTCAATCCCTGTAGCTGTTATCACTCTTTCCATTATTGATGGAAGTTTCCTTCCTAACCTTTTATTTGAAGTAGTGTGGAATGTCAACATCTTGATTATGTCATTATTTTCTCTTCTCAAGCCCAGTAGCTGTTATCGCTCTTTCCAGTATTGATGGGAGTTTCCTTCCTAACCTTTTATTTGAAGTAGTGTGGAATGTCAACATCTTGATTATGTCATTATTTTCTCTTCTCAAGCCCAGTAGCTGTTATCACTCTTTCCAGTATTGATGGGGGTTTCCTTCCTAACTTTTTATTTGAAGTAGTGTGGAATGTCAACATCTTGATTATGTCATTATTTTCTCTTCTCAATCCCTGTAGCTATTATCACACTTTCCAGTATTGATGGGAGTTTCCTTCCTAACCTTTTATTTGAAGTAGTGTGGAATGTCAACATCTTGATTATGTCATTATTTTCTTCTCAAAGCCCAGTAGCTGTTATCACTCTTTCCAGTATTGATGGGGTTTCCTTCCTAACTTTTTTTTTATTTGAAGTAGTGTGGAATGTCAACATCTTGATTATGTCATTATTTTCTCTTCTCAATCCCTGTAGCTGTTATCACACTTTCCAGTATTGATGGGAGTTTCCTTCCTAACCTTTTATTTGAAGTAGTGTGGAATGTCAACATCTTGATTATGTCATTATTTTCTCTTCTCAATCCCTGTAGCTATTATCACACTTTCCAGTATTGATGGGAGTTTCCTTTCTAACCTTTTATTTGAAGTAGTGTGGAATGTCAACATCTTGATTATGTCATTATTTTCTCTTCTCAATCCCTGTAGCTATTATCACACTTTCCAGTATTGATGGGAGTTTCCTTCCTAACCTTTTATTTGAAGTAGTGTGGAATGTCAACATCTTGATTATGTCATTATTTTCTCTTCTCAAGCCCAGTAGCTGTTATCACTCTTTCCAGTATTGATGGGGGTTTCCTTCCTAACTTTTTATTTGAAGTAGTGTGGAATGTCAAAATCTTGATTATGTCATTATTTTCTCTTCTCAATCCCTGTAGCTATTATCACACTCTCCAGTATTGATGGGAGTTTCCTTCCTAACCTTTTATTTGAAGTAGTGTGGAATGTCAACATCTTGATTATGTCATTATTTTCTCTTCCAGTAGTTCCTTATGTTAAAACTTCTCAAATGAGATAGCTTCTGTTATTTAGTACAATTCTTTGTTTAAGATTTTATAGCGCCAGTCCACAAGTAGCAACTAGCCTAGGAAAAGGAAAATTCTGAATTCAAATCCAGCATGATGAGAAATTGGCCTCTTTAGGCTATCTTGTCCTAGATACATTATTAATGATATGACTACAGTACATATGATGTCCCTACGATCCTGGTTGATTACATTGCTGGGACACGGGATGTCATAATGTATTATTATAAAGACACAAAGATTCGTAAACAAATCTGTCATAACTTACATAACTTTTCATTTATTTATATTATCTATAGTCTGATAAATATCATTGTTTGTTGGTATTAACGTTTTCAGCTATGTTCTCCGGCTTTTTTCGCATGTCTGTCAATTCAAATATATTTCAAAGAATTTCGAACTGAACTGTTTATTTATTCTACGAAAGTAGATTCTTCTCGTTCCCCCATCCATGTCTAGGGTCTCTCATGTATTTTATTTTTTTCTTTACTGCTAAGTTATTCCTAGTTCTGTTTCCTGTACTACCCGGCTCAGGGATTGAACTCACAATTACTATGCTATCATATTCATGAACCAACTATTTAATCCTCTCAGTTATTGGCAATGGATAAAAACAACAAAGATGAGTACATTAGATAACTACAGATAAAAACAACAATAACTATAGATAAAAACAACAAAGATAAGTACATTAGATAACTATAGATAATGCAAATAATGAAAATTCCTCATCCCAGAAATACAAAAGTATTTAGTTGATTAATTTTATTATCTGTTAGTATAACTGTGAAAAAAGTTAATAATTTAAAATTTGGTCTAGATTCGAACCTAGATTTCGGTAAGCGTGTACATATAAAGAAACAGTGTCTAAGTATTTGTATATTGCATTGTGTATATGTGCGCATAATTTAAATTAATGTGTATCTTAATTAGCTGTTGGTGTTATTGATCACGCATTGGTTTGTTCATAAAGAGGGAGATAGCACGGTTTCCATAACATTTTTAAACATATCTTCATCTTTATTTGAAACAACACCTCAGCCAGCACACCATGACAGTTTTTATATCAACAATGAAATCGTTGGTTGTTATGATATCAAATTGAATCAATAACTGATTTTCGTTTTTCGCAAAGCTGCTGATTTCTTCTTCTTCTTCTTCTTCTTCTTCTTCTTCTTCTTTCCCCAGACACCACCAACAACAACAACTTCTTCGTCCTCTTCTTCTCCCTCTTTTAGGTACTCTTCTTCTTCTTCTTCTTCTTCTTCTTCTTCTTCTTCTTCTTCTTCTTAATACTCTTTTTTTTCTTCTTCTAACTTCTATTCTTTAGACATCACCCTCAACACCACCACCAACAACTTCTTCTTCATCTTCTTTTTTTCTTCGTACTCTTCTTCTTCCCCATCTTTTAGGTACTCTTCTTCTTCTGCTTCATCTTCTTCTTCTTCTTCTTTTTCTTTCTTCTACTTCTTCTTCTTCTTCTTCTTCTTAATACTCTTTTTTTTCTTCTTCTAACTTCTATTCTTTAGACATCACCCTCACCACCCTCAATACCACCACCAACAACTTCTTCTTCATCTTCTTTTTTTCTTCGTACTCTTCTTCTTCCACATCTTTTAGGTACTCTTCTTCTTACTCTTCTTCTTTTTCATGCCATTCTTCTTCGTCGTACTATTCTTCTGCTTTTTCTCATCATTTTTCTTCGTAATCTCCTTTTTCGTACTCTTCTTCTTTCTTCTTCTTCTAACTTCTTTTCTCCAAATACCACCACCACCAACAACAACAATTTCTTTTTCTTCTTCTTCTTCTTCTTCTTCTTCTTTAAGCGTCTAGAAATACAAATATTGTCCATGTTTTATTATCTTTTTTAATCATCAATAAAATATTTATTGATATTCAGTCCCAGCATCGTCTCTTATTGCCCTATCTTTATTTATATGATTTTTATACACTGATCAGAAATAAAACCTGGATATTTGAGAAATCTTATTAAAAGAAAAATTATTTCTCGAACATTCAGGCCGGTATACACAAATAAATAAACGGAACATCTACTTAAATAAGAGTATCCACTAAAAATAATTTTTAAAATGATAAAAGAAATATGTCGAATTAATAAAAAAAACTATTATTTTGTTACGAGAAATTATTTTGTTTACATTTAGATACAAATCTGCAGATATGAACAAAACTCGAGAGATCTCTGACGATGCACAATTTTGGCCTTGCTTGATCGTCTGGTTCTCTGTAGCTCAGTTAGTTATAGATTGTGCCACGGGTCACAGGTTCGAATCCTACAGGAAAGCGCAAAATTTTCTTCAATAAGATTTCTTCAACATTCAGGCCAGTAGACGAAAATAAATAAACATACTGTTTAATAAATAAACACAACTGCTACTCGAGTGCGATTATTCACTAAAAATAATGTTTAACGTGATTATATATATATATATATATTAAAGACATTTTTATGTTTAACGTTCTTTTTATAGATACAAGTATTTAAGTAAATGCTCTGTTTATAATAAACAGTATTAAATAACATTTACCGGCCTGAATGTCCGAGAAGGACGAATATTTTCTATGAAAATTTCTCGGACGAGAAGGACGAATATTTTCTATGAAAATTTCTCGGACATTCAGGCCGGTAAATGTTATTTAATACTGTTTATTATAAACAAAGCATTTACTTAAATACTTGTATCTATAAAAAGAACGTTAAACATAAAAATGTCTTTAATAAATAAATTGTCGGACTTTGTCCATTTCTTAATATATATATATATATATATATATATATATATATATATATATATATATATATATATATATAATAAAAGGCTTAAACACTAATATTCCATTGTCATAATTTATTCCATTGGAATCGTAAATACGATCCAATTCCTGAGACCTACAAATTCAAAAAGAAAACAGAAATATATATTTATATATACTTATATTTACCACTAATATTATCTATCTATCTATCTATCTATCTATCTATATATATATATATATATATATATATATATATATATATATAATTATATTTACAACTAATATTATCTATCTATCTATCTATCTATCTATCTATATATATATATATATATATATATATATATATATATAGCACAATATGTTCTGGTCATAATAAAAGTGCTCGATATAAAATAACAACGCAAAAATTTATACTATTAATAATAAGTATATATTTTTCTCCTCGAGTTTCGTGCACGCAGTTTTTAGATACGGATTGAAAACTGACTGTTGTAAAATTTAAATATATTTAAATTTTACAACAGTCAAACAGTGAGGAAAAATGTAAATTTATTATTAATACTACAGTCAACAACGAAATTATTAGTACACTACTAATTTTGAATATTTTTATCCATTTCTCAGTATCATAACAAAAGGAATATAAAATACAATTTTCAGAACAATAGGTTAAGTGCAACAAATTTGACAGGCGAATTATGGAAAATAAGAAAAGACAAAATTATTCATATAGTAGAAAATATCGTTTTAAATTGACTGATTCCTGTAAATATAAGTAATTTACATAATTATTTTATCGGTGAAGCCTTCCAGACTATTTATTAAGTAGAGTGTGATAATTCCAGTAAAGAACATCACGTGGTGCCTAGAGTATCACAATTGTTATTCTTACGTTAACAACACGATGGGGAAAACAAAGGAGCTTAGCGTTGACTTGAGACAGAGAATTCCACAAGTCAGGAAATGGTTACAGCACTGTTTCAAACCGGTTAGCTATCCATAGATATAAGTCCGTTATAAAGAAGTTTAAACAGTTTGGCACAACAGAGAATTTGCCTGGGCGTGAAAGAAACCCCAAATTGTCACCGAGAACTGCACGAAAACTGTCGCAAGGTTAATATAAATCCAAGAGTTGTTTTGAAAGACATAGCCAAAAGTTTGGATACAATGGGTATCAGCATAAGTACTCTCACAGTACTAGGTTGTTTAAATAGAAATGGTTTGTATGGAAACCGACCAAGACGAACTCCTCTTCACAAACCATGTCACATTGTTGTTCGGTTTAATTTTTCTAAAACGTTCTTGAACAAGGAAAATTGCTTTTAGGAACAAGTATTATGGGGTAATGAAACAAAAATAAGATTTGGCACGAGAAAGGTGAGGCTTTACTCCCAAATAACACAATGGCAATATTAAAACATGGAGGCGGCTTTATAATATTTTATGTTGGTTTACCTCAAGGGGGGCCCGAAAATTAATTGCAATAAGAGGAATAATGAAATCTGTAGATAATGAAATTCTGGATGAAAATCTACAACTATCAGCGCAAAATCTTCATCTAGGTCGGCGATTTACTTTCCAGTAAGATAATGATCCCAAATATATGTCTAAATCAGTGACTGTGTGTCTTCAGAAAAAGAAAATTACAGTTCTGCCATGGCCTTCAATGAGTCCCAACTTGAATCCTATTGAAAATATATGGCAAGAATTGAAAATTCGAATTAATCTTCGGTCACCAAAAAAACTTCAGGAATTAGAACGTATAACCATTGAGGAAGAGAAGAAAATCCCAGAAGAGACTTGTTCAAATCTCATAAGAAAACTTTAGAAAACTATTGCAGCAAGTTATAAAAATGACAGGCCATTGACTATTAATATTGTGAAAATTGTTCATTTTTTTCAATTTTTCATACTGTACGAATAATTTTGTCTTTTCCTATTTTGCATATTTCGCCTGTCAAATTTGTTGTATTTAATCTATTGTTCTGAGAATTGAGTTTTCGTTGTATCCTTAAAAAGGTTACAGACAAAGGTGGTACTCCAGTGAAGGAACAGCAACCATCGCGTAAATGAAAGAAAGAGAGGTTTATTGTTAAAGAGAATACACTACTGAAAGACCAGGAGTAGAGTGGCAAGCGAGTAATTCCTGAAACAAGGTTATTTACCTTACCTCCCCGCGAGGCAGGATGTGGCACAAGGCCGTTATTTAATGCGGGGTGAAATTCGCCGTAAACCCGGTATACACAGGATCTACCACCCCCAACGAGACTCTTCCCTTCAGCATAGCCTCGTCTGGGGATCCTCTCTGCCTTCGGGCAGAGAGTTCGACTAGTATAGCTGGAGACGGATTTTCAACTAATTCCAGAAGCAAGGTTGTTTACCTCACTACCCCACGAAGCAGGATGTGGAACAAGGCCGTTATTTAATGCACAAATTACCCGTAGAGCCCTTAAAAAACGGGGTCGGGTAGCTGTCTACCACCCCAGTCGAGACTCTACCCTTCGGCATAGCCTCGTCTGGGTTCCTCTCTGCTCGAAGACAGAGAGTTCGACCAGCACAACTAGAGATGAATCTCCAACTAATTCCCGAAGCAAGGATATTTGCCAACCGCCCCACGCGATCAGGTGTGGCACAACGCCGAATTTAACGTGGGGTATCCGAGCCCGTAGGCTCGGGCAAAAATTCCCCGTAGACCCCGTAAAAAACGGTGTCGGGTAGCTGTCTACCACCCCAGACAAATGTGTCGAAGGCAGAGAGCTCGACTTGCACAACTGAAGACGAATCTAATTCCAGAAGCAAGCCCCAGGTATATCCTGTACTTACTTTATACAGAGACATAGGCGATAGGGAGTGTGGGACATTCCATTACAACAGTTTTATATTGCATATTAACATATAAAAATTTGGCATCATACGAGTATGGATGTACGAATAATTTTGTCGTTGACTATATATATAAATATGTATGTGTGTGCGCCTGTGTCTGTGTGGGTGTGGGTGTGTGTAGTATCACTTATCTACTGGCATATCTACTGCTTATCTAACAATTTTTCTAATAAAAATTTAATTTTCTTCTAAGACAAACCTTTAATGACATTATTATTCCTAGGATATTACCAAAATTTATCGTATGGAAATAGTGTAATCAAAAATAAATAAATAAATATGCAGCAGTCCCAAAATAAGTAAACGCATGCGAAAGAAGTTTATTCGTTTGTCGAAAGCATATTCTTCTTTAATATGCCGTGTGACGTTGACAATCATGGTTCTCCACGATTTCTTTTTAACTCTTTTCGACGTCTATACCCGCAGCTTTATTTTCATACTCATAGTATAAACAAAGTAATTTTTAAGGACTTAATGGATTTTTTGAAAATCCTACATTATATATCTTACTACTATAAACATTATATTTAGTGGCTACACGTATTTGTGTAGATATCCCAGTTTTTAAACAGGAAAATTAATATCGATTCTTATTATAGAAAATATGCCTCTCGAAAAGAATAGAATCTGTATTGCTCCTTTTAACCTGAGATACTACCTTCAAGTTTTGGTGTGCTTTACGATAGAGCTACCAGAAGCCATTATAGCAAAGCAAGTCTCATTTAACTTATTTAAGAAATGCAGATTTTCCCTTTCGGACATTTCAAGTCTATGTCTGCCTTCTTTTCGTACCTTTAGCGTAAACTGAGATTTTAAAGACATTAATAGACATATTTTTAAATCAGGCATTATTTCTTATTACTAAAAACGTTGTGTTTTCTGAGTACACCAATTTGACCTAAGATCCCGATTTTCATTGCAAGGAAATATCTCGTGGGTAAGCGTTAAACACGGCAGCCTTAAACTATTCTCCCACGATAAAAGAAATTAATGTTCTATCACAGCCGAGAGGCGCATTTTATTTAATATGGTTTTCGTTTCCACATGTCAGTAGATATCAATTTCAATGCTTAAAAAAAGGATATTTACTCAAATACGTGTAACCATTTAATATAATATTTATAGTAATAAGATTATTAACTTCTTAAAATTACTTTGTTGAAGTTTGCATATGTATGTTCCGAAAATTCCAAACATGTGGGTGTTAAATTATTCTCCACCCTAGAACCCTTATCATACAGCCGACATGTTCCTACCATGTCACTACTTTTTTGCCGTTAATAATAACAGATATTCGGACGAGTTATATTCTTTAGTTCCACTAGTTCAGACCTTCACAGCTAGTAGGCGCCATGACATGTTCACGTTGGTAAATCATCCCATTCCATCCGTCTTCCTTTAATAACAAGCAAGATCCACTCGGTGAACTTCATTCAACAGAATTGTTATTTCGTGAAACAAACTCACGAGTGAATGCTTTCTTGACAACTACAATATTTGTATCTAAGTCCATGATCCACCGATATTTATTCTATACTTCATCATAATGTGCACTTCTTAATTCCGCCTTCCCTTTCCTTTACAATAATCTCACTCTGTAACACTCTACCTTGAGTGGTTCTCGTGCACTATAAAAAATCATCCTGACTTTCGCTTATTTCATTATTCATTCATATTCTCATTTTGTTTTGTACACACTTTATTTTATTTCATTTTTCTTTTTCTTTCTTTCTTTTTTAATCATTCCACCCAAAACAAGACAATAAAGCCACTGTGACACAAGAGGTAACTGCGTGTTAGAGAATATGGGAAAAACTATTTTTAAGGAGAGAAAACAATAAAAGAACATGAAATGTGGAAACAGATGATAACGATTGACATTGTATTTAATTTTTATGAAGATCCAAATTGACTGGGAAGGAAGAAGCCGGAAGAGATTTCCACAAGTGAGAAGTGCGACGGAAGAAACTGTTAGCATACAACCTACGGTTAGATCTAGGCATTTCAAATGCAAACTTAAGAGACCTTGCTGCTAATCCAGTACTGTGCTTGAATTCATAAAGTCTATGTAACTTTTTCATTTATTAACTCATATATTATTTCGCTTATGCTTCCAGTTTTTCATTTACTCTTTCTTTAATTTGTTCATTCATTTATTTTATATTCTAATTATTTATTCCTTCATTCATTTTCACTTTTTCAAGTTGTCTTATTTCAAAACCATGAGAATTAATAAATATGTGAAGTTGGTTAACCGTGTGTTTGCGTCGAAGTTTGTGAGAGGTTAAATGAAAAATAAAACTGGCATCAAATAAATGCGGATTTATAACAGCATGTGTAATATATTTTGCCCATATTAGCGGTTATTGCTTAATGACTATAACTATTTTGCTTACTATTATTATTATTATTATTATTATTATTATTTCTTCTTTTGATTTCTGGTGTATACTCATTTCTTTCCGGGTCCCAACCATAGACCTAAGGTTAGAAATGGCATCATGACACTTTCCACAGAGCAAAAAAATTAAATAAAATAAAATAGAAGATCCCACACATTTAACTTAGATAAAGCTCTTCGTAAGGTGTAGACTGTACTTGTGAGTAAATTTTTTTGTATTTCTTTAAGGCATGGTCGGAATTCCTTCAATGAGTATATCGGAGCATTTTGCAATCAATCCGAGTGCTCTAACTACAACTGGAATTGTTGATATCCGCATGTTCGATATTTTTGAGATTTCGATTCAAGGTCCTTGTATTTTCATATTATTATTATTATTAATGTTAATCATGTTATGTATTTCGATATTATTATTATTATTATTATTAGTGTTATGTTTCCTGCTTTGTATCCTATAGAGCCGGGTCCAAATTATGATTTTTTATACCCTATAGGAGAATTGTCATTTAATTGAGAACACTTTTCTTAGTATATAAGATGTTTTTAGTAGGGTGATTTTCTGGGCAACTTGTATGTTGATATAACCTGTGATACTGTTAGTAAAATTGTCCATTTCTTTTCTTACGGGGCCCAGAGCTCCAATCACTGTTGGTACAGTCTCAGTCTTCATTCCCAACATTTTGTTAATCTCGATCTCTCGGTCCTTGTATTTGGACAATTTCTCGATAATTTTCATGAAGTAGTTTCTCTCAGATGGTTCTGCTATGTCAATAAACATACACTTCCTAAATGTCTTGTCTTTTATGCTAATATCAGGTCTGTTGGCTTTTATTCCTGTCAGTTCGAATTGACATGTCCCAGAGGATAGTTACATCGTTATTTCGAGTAATTGTGTTTTGTTAGTGCTCATAATATCTCTCAGTGGTTTCGATTTTGTGCTTCTTGTATATCTTCCAGTGCACATATGTCGCTACCTTGTTATGTCTGAGGGTATATTCATTTTTTACCAGTTCCGGACATCCTGAGATAATATGGTCGTCAGTTTCATCATATTTTTCGCAGATCCTACATTTCGGTTTGTTTCCATCCTTGATTCTGTCACAGTGATAGTATCTGGCTGCGAGGCTTTCGTCCTGAGCTGCAATAATTAGTCATTGTCTCAGCTTTCAACCAGGTGCTCCTCAGCCACTGATGTGTTTTTTGTTGGTTCACATCTTCTTTCGTTCTTTTTAGATATTTAGTATGCAACGTCTTGTCCTCCCGATGTTGTTGTAATTTCATTTGGCCAATTTGTTTTGCTTTTTGCTTTACTCATTTAGCATAGATGGTATTCGCTTCGTTTTTTGTTGGTAGGATTTTAGGTATATTAAGCTGTTTCTTGAAGAGTGCAGCTTCTTTGTTGATGGAGTGTTTTACTATTTGTAGGAGAGGGTCGTTGGTTTTTGTGAAATAGACTTCCAATCCGATTGTTATAGTTTTTAGAGTTAGTTCAAGTTGGATTAGACCTCGACCTCCATAAGCTCATGGTACATACAGCCTATAAACATCTGATTTCGGATGGTACATCCTCATTTGGATTTTACTGGTCTTGCCGTCCAATCTTTTAATGTCATTCAATTTCCATTTAATAATTTTGAAGCTGTATCTTACTACTAAGGTGTTGATAGCCTTCATCCTTGGCAAACATTTTTGGATCATCAATATAAAGCAGGTGATTCAGTTTGCTATCCTGTGTTTTGTATCCTTAGCTAGTGTTGTTCAGCAGGCAGCTGAGTGGCGCTAATGCAAGGCAGAAGCGTAATGGTGACAATGAATCTCCTTGGAAGATCCCGCTTTTGATGTTGATTGGTCTCGATATTAATGACCCGTTTAATATGGTTTAGATTTAGTGTAGTCTTCCAGTTTTTCATGTTCTCCGTTATGAATTTGACTGTTGTGACACATACTCTGTATATTTTTAGGCTCTTCTTTATCCATGAGTGTGGAACACTGTCGAACGCCTTTCTGTAGTCGATCCATGCTATCAATAAGTTTCTATTCTTTGTTTTCACCTCTTCCAATATTGTTTTATTGATAATTAGTTGGCCCTTACACCCATACCTTAATCTTTTATATCCCTTCTGTTCCGCTAGGAATAAATTGTTTTTCTCAAGGAAGTTTTATGTCCTCTCAGTTATGATAGAAGTGAGGATCTTTTACATTGTTGGTAGGCAGGTGATGGGCCTATAGTTCTTTGGGTTATGCATCTCTTCTGTTTTGGGGAGTATGTATGTTACTCCCCACGTGAGCCATTTGGGGCATTTTTCTGGGTTTATCATTATATCATTGTATGCTCGTGCAAGGTCTTGGTGGGTGCTAGATAGTTTTTTTTTATACCAAAATTGACTATTCGGTATATTCCTGGAGCTTTCCAGTTCTTGATTTTGTAGATGGCAGTGGTTGTTTCAGTAATATTGATACCCGTTCATTTTTTGGCCCACTCTTTATGTGTATCTTGTTCCTGTTCTTGCTTGATCCATGTACCTATTTTATTTGCATTTTTCAGTTTTCTCATAACTCTTCGACTTCCTGGATATTGGGTGGGTCATTTATCTCTATTCTATTTTTCCAAGTTCTCGATATTGCTTCTTAGCATCTTCTTTAAAGAACTTTTTTTGACCAGAAGAATCTGTTTCTTTTTTCATAAAGCCCGATTCTCTGTGTCTTCGTTTGGATTTTTTGTTTTCAGCTTCTTTTTCATTTTTGGTTAGTCAGTATTATTCTTTAGTGTTGGTTCACAGTTAATATTTTTAAGTGTTGGTCCTACATGCAAAAAAAAGACAAAAAATAATGGAAGCCTTATTAATAAAAACAAAAAACCAACACTTAATAAAATTAACTATGAACATGGACACAAAATCTTGAAAAATGAAAACATTATATAAATACATATATGTAACAAACTATTTCTTATTTAACAGTTAAAATATTTAATCCTTGAAAATGGCTAAATGTATAGCCGAAAGCGCTCGGATTAAAAGAACATTCGGATAGTTTTATATAATTTATTATCTAAAAAGAAAAAAATTATTAAATCGCATGAGAAATAAAAAACTAAATAAAAGCACCTTGTCTGACGTATTCAATGAAATGTGCAAATTATATATATATATATATATATATATATATATATATATATATCAAGGTAAAAAATGAAATGAATTTATTTAAACAAAGTAACTAATAATAACAAAAACAAAATGTCCTTAGCAGCTGGAAGAATTTAGACAACACTATTTTCATACTGTTAAGTGAAAATTACGTCAATTACTGTCACGTATGGAGATATTGTTATTATTGCTGTGTTGACGGATTCAACCATTTTCTTTTGATCACACGATATTGTTGTCTACGTTTGTTTGGGGGATTAGTAATTCTGTTTTTTCCATTGAGAAAGTCGACATTGGACGAAACGCGTCGGTAACTATTACAGTTTTCCTGCTGTCATTTATATTTATAATTTATATTGTCTTTTCTACAGGTTAACTGAAAAATTTCATATATATATATATATATATATATATATATATATATATATATATATATATATATATATATATATATACAAACATATATACAAATATAATATTATTATCAACATTACTATTATTGCATTTTGCTTTATTTCTTCTTCCTGTCAACAGTATCTGTCTGGTAACATTCAGTAATTTGCTTCAATGACCGCTAAGAGGAGGAGACGCTCTTGTAATTCAAACAAAGACGCCGTTAAGAGAAATAAATTAAAAAAGAAAAAACTTGAAACAGCAAAGATAGCAACTACAATAGTAATGATAACAATAACCTAACGGTCACTTTTGATTGGTATAATAAAATAACTTAATAACATGTAACTTAACATTAAAATATCATTAATTTAATTTGCGGTAATGAGTAAATTAAATACTTTTTTAAAGAAATATGACTTTCATTATAGTTTTTTTCTTTTTTTAATTAAGAATTTAAAATAGTCACATAGATTTAAATTAAAATCAATTGGATAAAAAATACTTTAAAAAAATGCGTTAAAAAAGAATTTATGATGAAATATTTACATGAAATCCATTATACATTTTACTTTTCTAAGGAACCTCGAAAAACACGTCATATCTTCTCGAAGTCTAAATTATTATTATTATTATTATTATATATTTTTTTTATTTCTGGTGTATACTCATTTCTTTCCGGGTCCCAATCAGAGATCTAAAGTCATAAATGACATCTAGACATTTTACACTGAGCAATTTATAAAAAAACACATATTTTACATAGATAAAGTCAGTCGTAAGTTGTGGGCTGTACTTGTGAGAATTTTTTTGCATTTCTTTAAGGCCTGAGCTACCATGAATCTCTACAATGAGTCTATTGGAATCTTTTCCAATCAATACGAGGGCTCCAACAACAACTAGAATTGTTGATATTCTCATGTGCCACATTTTTGAGATTTCGATTTCAAGCTCCTTGTATTTTGACAGCTTTTTGAAGATCTTCAAAGATACATTTCAGTCTGCAGGGACTGCCATATCAATAAGACATTTTTTTTTTTTTGCAGTCTCTAATAACAGTTTGAGTGACTAGGTTTGATTGTTTTATCTGTGTGTATTGTAAAGTCCCATAAAATTGTTACAGGTCTTATCTCCGTAACAGGGTCTGGCTGGTGTTCATACATATTTCTTTCAGCTTCCTTTCCGTAGAATTTTCCAGTGCAAATATTAGCCCCCCCCCCCCCACTCTGTCTTGCCAGAATTTATTTTCAGTAGGTGCTAATACCGTACTACCTGATACAAGATGATCAATTATTTCTGTGTATTCGGCATTATGTGCTAAACAAAATTTTTCAGAATATGTGTTTGATAATTTCTCGTTACCAAGCATTGGTTCTGTGCAGCAAGAATAAAAACCTTCAGTTTCAGCTTTTTACCCTGCACTACGTAGCCACTGATGGGTACAAGTTTTGTCTACATCAGCTTGTTTGGTACGGGAAGAATATTGGCCGTGAAGCGGTTTATCTTGGCATCGTTTCCATATCTCATGGGTTGCATTTGTCTTTGCTTTCTTTTTTAAGTATTTTGCAGCCTCATTCGGTGTATTTTGCTTTACCTGTCTTTCTACATTAATATTGAAACTCCAATTGGAATTTGTTGGCTTCCTTTATTACTGAATAAAGTCGCTTACTACTTTCATGTTCTTTGACACATTTCATCAATCTTTTGTAGTTTCCAGGTATCTGTGAAGGCCAATTGTTTTGGCTTTGTAAGATAATTCTAGTTGAACTAATCCTCTGCCTCCTTCGGATCTGGGCACAAATAGACGATCAACATCATCTTTGGGATGATCCATGCGGTGGTAGGTGAGAAGCTTCCTCGTTTTGGTGTCCATTCGTTTAATATCAGCTATGGTCTAGTTAAGTATCTTGAAACTGTATTGCACCACAGGGACAACCAAGGTGTTTATGGCTGATATTGTGTTTTTTGAATTCAGCTCTGTATTAAGTACCAGACGCACCTGCCTGTAGTATTTATTTTTTACCTTCTCCTTCATTTGGATATGCTGTATTGAATCTCCTTCGCTAATTCCTAGGTACTTATAGGCTTCATCTTTTTCTAGTTCCCTAATCTTTGTGACAAAATTATTTATCATTATTATTATTACTATTTCTAATTTGGTCTTTTGTGATTGTTTTAAACAAGCTAATAACGGTTTCCATGATTAAATAGCTTAATTATTCAAATAGGGCTATTTTCTGTTCTTAAGAGGGTAATTACCTTAGTATTTAGATCACAGCTGGAGCGCAGATCATGTATAAAGGTAAGTAAGCTATGTTGATATTTTTAATAATATATTTTGGAAATCTGATAATTATGCTTTAATTACGATAATTACACTCATACCATTTAAAATCACAGGCATATATCTACAAGAAACAACTACTAAGTGCAGCAGTAAGAAAGAACTGGCCCACGCAACGCTGGGTATTATTGCTAGTAACTTTATATGTGAAGGTAATGATACAAGTTAAGGTGAACAGAAGTGGAAATGTTAACAAATTAAATAAAACTTTCTTATTTGATTAATAAATATAATTCTTTGAGGTAATTTCACTATTCATATTTTGAGATTGCCTTTTTGCTGATTAAATAGAAAAATTATTTCTTTAATTTAATCATTCGTAAACTAAGAATTTATTATTTTCTCTTTTTAATATTGCTGATTTTTCATATCTAACTGACGTTAGGAAAGGCTCATTTTTATTTGCGTGGAAGTCATTTCCTTCTGTTACTTGTTTAATGATATAGTTTAAATTTCAACAAACTAGTTTTTGTTTTTTTGTTTTTTTATTAAGTCGACCCCGCAAGTCCACAACCATTTTGAAAAGCTTATTGAATTTATAACCAAATTATTTCTTTATCTGTGGTGCAATAACATTTTTTAAATGTTTTTTCTCAATAGCTAACTTTTTTATGTCGAATATACTTGTATTCATCAATACCTATATGGTAATATAATGTAGTTTCTTTTATCTTTAAAGAAATGTTTTGATATGTTTGACGAATTAATATTTATGTTTTGCGCGCAGTACATTTAAAGAATCTGGTTTCAATAATTTTCGTTTTTATTCCAAACAAAATTATAATGTCAAAGTAAAATTTAAAATGTATAAAAATTTGCCTGGTGGAGAATAAGAAAGGGGGATTACATTACCTTTATGGCATGAATTACAATTGATTTTACATATAATTATATTTAAAATATGTTAAGAATACATATACATATATAGCGCCACGCGCCATCATAACTTTCTTATGCTACATATCAATAAAAAATTCTAAAATGAAAAGAATGGGCAAATGGGAAATTGTGTTTGATTAAAAGAATACCATAAAGGAAAATGCAAGTTAAATTGCGATCAAGAGTCGGAAAGGTCATTAACAAGATTAATTTTTAAAATAGAAGAATATATCAAATAAAATATTGTTTTATTGAAACATTCACGTTTCTGTTAGATCACAACAAAATTTAAGTCTCTCTTGAAATAGATTTCTAATAAACCACATTAAAATTGTTTCGTTAAGGCATGTTTGTTTATTTTGAAAATGCATCATATCTATAAACACAGGATAAATGTAGTCAGAAATAGACTCATCAAAAGTGAAATACAGAACTCAGTGAAGCATAATTTATGTGAATCAGCAGAAAATAATTCTATGAGTTTTATTAGACTAATATCCTAATCTTGTGAAATGTGATGACGGTTTCAAAACGGAATCAACGAAACGAGTTCAAATCTAATGCCTGCCGTCTCAAAAACTAAATGGTGGTTATTAATGATTTATAAGTAAAAACATGATCTTGATCCATTGACAACTACAGGAGAAATGCCTAGAACAGGCACAATCACTGTACATTGCTGCCCGAGATAAACGTGCTCGACGGAAAAAAAACAACACAGACATCAGAAGAGAACGTCTTCATATGAATTCATTGCAACCGTGACTCTCACTTCAGTGTGGGCCTGTACAGCTATAACAAATGCTGAACCATAACTCTTTAGGCGCAGATGCATAATCTTTCGAGATTGACGGCTGTTACATGTAAGCAAAAACTTATAATTAATAACCTGTTGTAATGTAATGAATATCGGTTAGAAATGAGAACTCGGAGAGCCGAGTTCAAATTCCAGTCTAGTTCATTAGATTCACTTACACACAAATACCATCGGGGACAGAATGAATCTATATCTTCTTCCTCCAGCTATGGATTGAATAGCAGGACAGACTGGGTTCTGTAGCCTTGGTTGGCGACCAGTCTAACACAGAAAGAAATGACAACCTACTGCGGGAAAACATCTGCCTTGTCAGTAGTTTATCGAAAGATACATGATTGCCTAAGTGTGTATCATCGTATGGCACTTAACTGATTGGATTATTAATGGTTTGTAAGCAAAAAAACTATAAATAATATTTATTGTATTATAAATCTACAATTAATACTGGATTTTTTAGAAATCTTAATTAATACCATATTTTTGTGTTAATGATTATAATTAAAAACAAATTTTACGGACGGTTATAATGAGTTAATATTCATTTAGTCCTAATAACTTATTTGAATCCTGCGCCCTGTTTCATAGAAGGGAAACTTTTTAAAAAAAAGTATTATCTCTCGAATTGGAGAATGGGAAATTCGTCAAGCCACTCTTTCATTACAATCTTTCTACCTTGACTAGTATTTCTAAACCTGTTTTACTTCACGGTGCACTGGTAGAATAACTAAAACACTTTCAGGTCTAATAAGAAATAATTAGTAATGAAATTTAAAACTAGAAAAATAATAAAGAAATTTCCTGAAGTAAGTATATATGTTGTAGACGTTACACCATAACTAGATAGTCAGTTATGATACACGCTTAGGCGATCATGTATCTTTTCGATACATGACTGACGGGGCAGATTTCTTTCCCGCGGTAGGTTGCTATTTCTTTTTGCGGTAGACCAGTTGGTAGCCAAGGCTATTTACCCATAGATTGGGCGGGGGAGAAGAAGAGGATTCATACCTTTCCCAAGGGTATTAGCACGGAAGTGAATGTAATGGATTCAACTGGAATTTGAACTCGGCTCTCCGAGTCCTCAATCTCAGTCGCTATCCATTACTCTACCGTGCCTCCAAGTCTAGACAGTAGTATTAAAAAAAAAAAGAAGATAATCAAAGTTAACCTTCGGGAGTGAGTTATTATATTTATAACATATTCTCGTTTTAGCTGTTTTCACCGTTAGTTTCTTTAAGTCATTGATACAATAAACAGTGCGAAACAAGAAGGAAGTAGCTTTTGGATTTGCTTTCTACACTTCGGTCATTTGTCTTTCATGGCTGTCGCTTTAACCATTTCGGTCATGGAAGTGTCAATGATACAGTGATAACACAAACCTGTGGTCATTCTGTTGCCCTTTCCGTTTTCAGTCTGTATGCAAATGTCTTTCACTATCTAGTAAAAGTAGCATTTTAAAAATGTATTTTAGATAATGTATCATCATTATTATTTCATTATAAAATATTCCCTTTATTATTATTATTATTATTTTATTACTGGTTTTTATCCATCTTATTTGATGCTCTTTACTTTTGCTGTCGGAAAGTGTATCAAGTCAAAGTGTTGTGACAAATAGCGAATTCTTTATTAAATTTCGAAAAACCTTTACAAATCTCAACTATTATATACCAGTTGTAACAACAAAATTGTCGAAATTCCGTAAAAGTAAATTTTCCAATTGTTAGATTAAGCTTTGAACCATTGTAACTCAAAAATGATTAAAGACATCTTACTGAAATTCTCCGAGGTTTTTTTTAATACTATTGGACTTTGCTTTGAGCAAGAATAATGTATAATTACACTCCAAGCTTAACAGAAGAATCGTGATGAAATTACTCATAAACGAAAATGATATGTTGATCATTAACTAATCATAGCTAAACATCGGAAGCTCATGAAGGACTGAAATAAAGTTAATATATATATATATATATATATATATATAGATTCCAGGATCATTTTCCAACTTATTCTGTACTGGAGTAACAAGATGTCTGACATATTTGACGTTCGAATTCATTTTCAAGTCTTTTTCACTGCTGAACTGTCATAACTGAAACTCCTCCCTCACATGCTAACCGTCTTATAGATTGATTTTATTTTTTTCTAATTGATCTCTTTGGCTCTAAGTTGAAATGATGATCCCTCTTCCTATTGTGACCTCTTGATCCAGTTTTCCTCTCTACTGTTCACTCTTTTTAAAAACTTATTCAACGTTATCTTGATGGTTCTTGAATACACTTTGAAAATGGAAGCCAGAGTATGAATGTTGGTACCATTACTGAAAGCCTGAATGATTTTTTCCTTTCACCATTGCACAATTGAGAAGACAGTGAGGCTAGCACAAAACGATTTTAACCTTTTCTCTTTCTAGCTGAATAGCTCAAAGGCCTTTTTAGTACTTCTTATGCCAAATGGTATCAAAATGGGTAAATGTTTTATCTGCAAACCTGGAAAAAAAACTCAAGCAGTTTAATGTTTTTTAGATATTAAACATTTAGTAGGGTGGACAATTATGTCATAACATGATTTGGACAATTTTGCCGTTACACCCGTTGTATGCAATTTAATTCACATCAACATGTCTTTACTTAATCAATAGGTATCACAGAGTTTCTTTCTACAATGTAACTCTTATTTTTAATTTTCAATGCAACTTTTTAATTCATTCACCTAATTGATATTCTCTCTAAAAGTTTTTCAACCTGATATGTTACTTCTGCTGTTTTACATTTTCCTATAACATCTTAACATCACGTAAACTATATATATATATATATATATATATATATATATATATATATATATATATATATATATATATGTATTAATAAATATACATATTATACATATATATGTATTAATAAATATACATATTATCCGTCATTGTTAGCACAAATCGGAGTTTCTTGCACAACGCAATCTTAAGGTGCTGAGTAGAGACTGACCGTTACATAATTTAAATTTTACTAAAAATATCTGATTAACGTAGCCCATATATTGTACGGGGATTACGTGTTTTATTTATTTAAAAATTATAACATAAGCATGTTATAAAATCACTACAAATATACACCAAACCTATACTTGGAGATATATATATATATATATATAAGGGTGTTTTTATCGTGACACCATCACTAAATGGATTGCCAAGGCTCAGAGAGACGCCATTCACCCTCTTCTAAGAGCAGGTTTGAATTCAGAGTTTTCCTTCTCCTAGACCAGTTGCCATCCAAGGCTATAAAAACCAGTCTGTCCTGCTATTTACCCATAGCTGGAGGGAGAGGAAAGAGGATTCACGGTGTTAGAACGTAAGTGAATGTAATGGATTCGACTGGAATTCGAACTCGGCTCTCCGATTCCTCAATCCAAGCCGCTATCCATTACTCCACCGTGCCTCCTCTAATTTAAAAAGCATGCCATATCCCTTCAAGATGTAAGCGATTATGTTTCTTCACCACTTCATTTCCTTTAATATTGAACAAATCGTATGAATTGCCATTAATTCTTGAAAATATAGTGGAAAGATAAAGGGGTTTCCCGATACCTTCTCAAAGGTTTTGATCTGAGCCTCTCCTACATTAGTTGTTACGAAATGTTTGTCAACCTTACTATTTAACCCACAGCTGGGAGTGACATTCATGTTTTTCTCAAATGCATTAGTGCAAATTGAATACAATGAACGGGACTGGAACTTGAATTCTGCTAATCGATTCCGCTTTTAGCAGAGATAACCAGGATATATACATTTTCTTGCAGACTAAATCAAAATTAATTAACAGAATTAATAGCAAAGACTTGAAATTATACATTTTATTTTATTTTTCCCTAATAACTGACTTTTCCCACTCTTTACAACTTAAAAGTTAACTAAAATTTGCAAGTGTTTATCTAAGTACATATATTTATGCTCTTGCATGTCAGCGATTGTTCTAGGGCTGAAGTACTTTGCCAAAACTCTTGAGAAGCGGTTTTCAAGCAAATACAGACCAATTGAAGATGGTGACATAAAAAAAGTATGTTAAAAAGTAACGCTGTTAACAATTACAGGGCAGTATGGTACTGGAATACACAATAAAACAGCTGGATGCTACACAAGTCTTTAGTGTTACCATTCTAATAGCAGAAGCCACTTTGTGGTTAATTAGTTTAACTACATCTGTTTTAAGTGACATAACAAAATTACCATTGATACTATGTGTTTGGTATAAGGCAATAGAAGGCTGTGATTTTCAGATGACTGCATTGCTACAATATTACTTGGCATAAACTGCTTGTCTCCAGTGGCGGACTTGGTATAAAAAATATTGTTTGTTAAGCGGCATTTAATTTTCATAACAAATAAATAAAATTTTCAAAAATATAGAAAATAAAAAAAAGGTACAATTAACATGAAAAAAAGTTTATTACTTAGTAACACTGTACATACAATGTACATATTACTGGCAATATAAACTAAATGCAAATACTGAATGTTATACGGTATATACTCGTGTATAAGTCGACTTCATGTATAATGCGAACTCTGAATTTTATCCCTCTAGAAAACTTACTTATGTATAGTGAAACCGGTCAGCGAAAATGCATGATTTTTAACCTCTTCAAAAACAATTACATGTGTATATTGCAACCCCTATTTTTGTGTAAAAATCTTATCATAAAAAAGTTCACTATACTTGAGTATATATTTTACTTTCTTCAATGATAATTGTTATACTCGTTGCGCAAGCAGAAAATATATTTGCTTTAATGAAGTTACCACGGCTTCCATATAAACGAATACCTGATAATTTTTTTTATCCCGTGACCCGCAGGGTCAGAAGGGCACCAAATGTACTGCCGTCACAGTAGAAGAAGTGTTTTGGGGGCAAGATAGCCTAACGTAGCCTAACCCTCTCCAGGCCGGTTTTGAATTCAGAGTTTTTCCTTCTCGTAGACCGGTTGCCACCCAAGTTTGTCCATAGATGGGTGGGGTGCAAAACACGAGGATTCATACCTTTCCCAAAAATATTAGCACGTAAATGAATGTAATGTATTGCACAGCGAGTATAACAGCTATCATTGAAGAAAGCGAAATCATCACTAAAATTTCGGCATACTCTGTCTTACTCACGTCGCACTAATGCTCTTGGAAAAGGCATGAATTCTACTCCCACCAGCTATAGGTCAAACAGCTAGACAGACTAGACAGTCTAACAGTCACTAGACAGACTAGACAGACTAACAGTCACTAGTAGATAGAAAACTATTGTAAATAATAGGGCAGACTGGGGTCTTTAGCTTTGGTAGGGCAACCAATCTAGAAGAAAATCTCTGAATTTAAACCATTGTAATTAATAGAGTAGATAGGAGTAATTAGTTTTGGTATCCAATTTGGGTGAAGGACAAAAACAACTTGTAGAGGAATGAGCTTCGCCAGACTATTTTGTTCTAAACACACCTACTGTTGCTACGGTTGCAGTACATATATTGCCCCTGCAAACCTAAACTAGTTTGGCTCAAAAACAATGGGACTTTTAATCATATTATTATCACAGTAATATCTTTTCTTTTTTTTCTTTTTTTTGCATGTCGTACAGTATGGAAATTGTCATGGCTAACAAACGGCATGGATTACGCAATCAGCATATTTTATGTACACTGGAATTTATACAAAGAAGGAAAGACATTTTGTGTTTTGCTTGTGTTGAGAAAATGATCATTATCTACAGCGTAACTGGAGAAATATTATCAGGAAACATTGTGCTAAGAAATGTCACTTATTTAAAAAATTAGACTTACGTTAAAGAATCAGTCCCACAGTGAAGTTGAAAGAAGTTTAAAATAAAAAAGTGACAACGTTAACATACACAGAGACAGCAAAAGTACATTGTAATGACATTCTAAATTAATTTTGGTGAACTTTGGTAATACCAAAATCAAACAAGTACAAGAATTTAAGTATCTGGGAAGTGTTTTAACAGAGGACTGTAACGGGACACTGACATCTGAAGGCATCTTGATATACGAAATATGCTTTCAAACAACTAAGACAAGTAAAAAAGGAACAGGAAAATGTCGTTAGGAAAAAAAAGAATAGTGATCTGTTTCTTCTTCATATGTGAGGACATTGTTCAGCATTCACTGCCATATAGTTGGACTAATATTACATAACAGTTAAGTACTCTTTTCTTTGTTTCTGTTGCTTCAAGCCTTTTCTTGGTCTCTGAGGAGATTGACCAGTATTCACTGCCAATATCGAATGACCGATATTACATAACAATTCAGTACACTTTTTTTTCAAACGAAATTTTTCTGTTACTTTAAACATGTTGTCGAAAATGACGCCATATTTGTTAAGTCATCATTATTATTCAAAGGTTTTTCCTTAATGATATTTTTAATTATTATATCAATACAAGGTAATGCCGAAAAGCATTCTAATTCATTTTCCAAAAATCTTACTGAATGACAACATCTCAGATTATTTTATATCTCTTCTTCGTCGGGACGAGAAATTTAGAGCAACCCCCTTGTAGTATCCATATTAATTTTATAAAATTACAAATATATAAACATTTCTTACATCCTTGTGTTAAGATGGGGCTTAAATTTTAGTCCTAAGAGTTACTAATTATTTTTATAATTAAAGAAGTTCCTAATGAACTGTTCTCAACGATTTTATGATGCGTATTTGGCCGTCTAAACAAAAGCTTGGTACATATTCACTGTGTGTTACTCACAACAACTAGAAATAGAAGAGGTAATATCAAATTATGAAAAGAGTAGTTCTTATTCAATTGTTTATCAATGCACATGTATATTTGAAGAAAACTGAACATTACATGAATTTATTCCTCAGAGTAAACAGATGAAAAACTAATTACAGCTACAAATCGGATAATCTTTGATGAAGTGACCAAATTAACAGCATATGTTATTTGCAAATTGTGTTTCTATCCAGATAAGGGTAAACATCTATTAAGTGCCACCTTTCTAGACAGAACCAGTTTGGATAGTAGTTCAAGAGCTTGTCCCCTGTTTTACTTTTTAAACGATGATAACGGAACTGAGATGAATCGGTTTTACAAATGTGTTTACTTTGATGCAGTGGCGTAGCTAGAGTAAACGTCACCCGGGGCGGTCCGCTCAAACGTCACCCCAATGACCCCGATTCACCCTATGCTGAATGGTTAGCTGTAGCTAAATTTTCATACATGCTCTACCTCTACTTTACTCTACTGACCGGTTCGTTACTGTTTACATGTATGATCCAAGACAAAATCAAATACCACAAAATAATCAGTTCAAATCAAAAGCTGAAAACATTGCTATTTTTCCTACTCACAAATTTCCCGACAATTTATTAGAAAATTTCTGACGGGGGGACAAAACTGGGGGTCATAAATTATTTCTGGGGAGTCATATGCCCACCTGCGAAACCCTGTGTCTCCACCACTGTTTTTGGCACCTTAGCCTAGTTGAAAAATTTTGTTGGGGGTCACATTGTGTTAGCCCTCCTGTGCTGGCACCCGGGGCGGTCCACTACTCATGTTCAACAAACCGGGGAGGAGTATCTACCGGACGATAGGCGAACCTGTATACTCCTATTGGGAGGAGGAGAAAAATAAATAAAATAAATAGTGAAAAAAAATTCAGCGTTCAGGCAGAGAAGTATAGAGTCGGAGAGTGAATTTTAGAAAGAACCGGAAACCCAATCCTAGACAGAAAACAAAGGATATACCTCTATTCTTATTAAAAAAAAAAAAAAAAAAAAAACGAGGAGGAATATAAACCGGGCGACAGACAAAACTATCTACTCCTATTTTTGGGAAGTGACCAGACTCACTCGATATGTCATTGTCAAACAGTGTTTTCATCTAGTTGAAAGTAAACATCTATTAAATGTAATTTTTTCCAGATAGAACCAGTTTGAAATGTAGTTTCACGGCTATTCCACTGTTTCGGTTTCCAAACAAAAACATAGATATTGAAAAGGTTTTGCATATCTGTTAAATGTAGCCGTCTTTCTACTCCAATAGTTTCATGTCTCGTACTCCTCGCCTGTGGAACTCCATCCCCTTTTCTTGTTTCCCTGATAGCTATAATCTCCAACTATTCAACTCTCTGTAACCCCTTGCGTGCTAGTGGCTTCCCGCCTTGCTTGGAGTGAAACGCTTAAAAAAATATTTGACTACATCGATTTTCAACTGTTTTATTATTAAAAAAAAAAAAAAAAAACAAGCTTCCTTTTCTCCATTTGGCAGTTTCGTATTTTTTTTAAACATTTCACCCCAAGCAAGGCGGGAGTGCCACTAGCATGCAAGGGGTTACAAAGAGTGGGAGCAAGAGTAAAGAGGTGTGAAAGAGGAAAGGATGAAAAGAAGGACAGGGAATAGATCGAGGCATCTGGAGATATCGATTGACATTGCATTTGAATATGTGGAGATTATAGCTATCAGGGAAGTAAATAAGAGGAAGGGAGTTCCACAGACGGGAAGTGCGAGACATGAAGCTATTGGAGTAGAAGAGATGGCTACATTTAACCGTTTCGACAGTAAAATGGTGGGACCAAGATGTCAGCCTAGTAGCACGTTTAAATTCATGCAGTTTGGGAACTAGCGAAAGTAGCTCATCGGAGCAGTTACCGTGAAAGTATTCGTAGAAAAGACAGAGAGAGGCGACGGCACGTCTGTGAGAGAGCGACTGTAAACGAGATATCAAATATTATCTTTTTTCTATCCCCTCTTCATCAACGTAAACTTCATTGTAGTCCGATGAAGTCCTAAATGATGAAATTTTTTCCAATTTGTCAATAATTTTCACAACGTATTTTTATAAAACTGATGCTGAAAGAAGCAGAATAAACTCTCTTTTACGTTGACCTGAAATCACTTGCTTTCATTATACATATTTATATACAATTATACAGATATAATTGTATATAAATGTACGAAACTAAGAAATAAATCTGTTTTGATATACGAAACTAAGAAATAATTCTAGTTACTTGAACCGTAACCCCTGTCTTCGTCATGTGTCACTCACAAAGACTTGACTCACTAAACACATCTAAAGTTACTTAACTGATGCTCGGACAAAAATAGCTTGTGGTGATATCAGACTAACACGAAACAAGTAGTATGTATTCAACTGTTTATCGATACATAGAGATTTTCTAAGCGTGGCTTAGATGTGGCACAAGGCCGAAAGTATGGGTCACCTAGTGAGGATCGAACTCACTATTCAGTCGTAATTGTTCTAGCAAGACAAGATTGCTAACCATTACACCACCTCGAGGTGCCCTATAGAGATTTTCCAAGCGTAGTTTAGATGTGGCACAAGGCCGAATGTATGGGGCACCCAGTGAGGATTGAACTCACTACACAATCGTAACTGATCTAGCAGGACAAGCTTTCTAACCATTACACCACGTCGAGGTGCACCTGTTTATTGATATATATGCCGCATCTTTAAGGCAGAAAGTTCAACATTATATGAATTTATAGCTAAGGGCAAAACCAAAAATGAAAAAGCTAATTACAGCTATAAACCAGATAATGTTTTGTGGAGTGACCAGGCATCACTCTATATGTCATTGGCTGTTTTTCTACCCAGGTAAAAATTTATTATTATTTATTTCTAGGCAGAACCAGTTTGGATGGTAGCTTCACAGCTGTTTTAGTTTCCAATCAAAAATAGATATATAGAGTTGAAAAACCCAAGAGGTTCAAGTATATTAAGAAATAACATTAACTTTATCCTTCTATTATATACAGGAGTGTGTTTTTCTCCCAGCCCGTTTTCTACGAAATGTGACACTTCTACGTTTCAAGCAAGTTGGTATCTTAAGTCAGCTGATTTAGTTCTTAGGTGATAGCTTCGCTTCGTTCGTCGGTATAACTTGCTATTGGTAGGATTGGCGAAGTCGGGCGTCGTGGAATCTCTCGGTCAGCTTCTACGAGGCAACACTCTGGTTAAGCTCTGACTCTAAATTCAAAACCAGCTCAACTGCGACTCCAACTCAGAACTCCAACTCTATTTTGTGTCTCATGCCAAAATTTTATAAACGCCATATTGCTATTCAACGTCTCAGCGTCTGAAGCGACACGTTGATAAAGTAAATAATAACAATCCTTTCACCTTTGTCGAGACAATGACAAAATTTTATAATTTCCACATTGCTTTTCCCTACCGGTGGCTAAGCAAAAAAAAAAAAAAAAATGAACGATATCTTGGAAAAATAATTAACATTGATTCTCTCTGCCTGTATGGGCGATCGTCTCAAGCCGAAATTTTTATGACCGCCATGGTCTGGCTGATATCTTAATACTTGCCTTTCTTCCTATCTCCCTCTGCAAGACATTAATCAACCTGACAAAACCTCACATTTGGCTTTTTCCACGGGTTTACTGTCTTTTGTGAAAAGTATCTTTTTCGTAAATAAAATAATTTCTTTTTTTTTAACATCGATCAGTCTATCTTTCGGGATAGCTCTTTTTCGCCTTAAGTATTTCTTGTTTTAATTGTTATGATTAATTAGCCAATTACCATAGCTAAATAGTGTCACTCTCAACAAAGATAGTGATATTTAGTTGAAAAGGTTTTAAAGATATTTTCACTTTGATACTCAATGATTTCATTACTAAAGTGACTAGTTGAAAGCAACAATAGAGATTTAGCTCAAACCTTGTTCGTCTCAATTTTTCCTTTCGTTAATGTTTCATCTTTTTCGTCATCAGATGTAATTATATATCAAAATGGTTTAAGTACTTTTCGCATGGAGCAGAAATCTTTTGTTTTTCAAGTACATATTTTCATCCGATTCATACTGTAACCAAAACATATGCTTACTTGAACCGAAGCACCAGTTTTTCATTATGCGACATATACTAACTTAGTTTTGACTCTAATGACTTCCAGTTGAACAGAAATGACAGTTAGGAATATCACAGGAACAGTGAGAGTAGTTTCATTATATTACCCGAAATCGGAAAAACTTTCAAAGACATAAATTCTGATTTAATTCAATATATCCGAGTAAATTTATTTTCTTCAATTAGTTCAAAAACATTAAAAGCGAAATGTATACTCACACTGTCAAGATTTTTCTGTGCTAACAACTCACAAATCCAAAGATGAATAAAATGAGACAGAAAATACGGGATTTAATTTCATAATTATGTGTCTTACTAAGTCATCAAAACTTGAGAACTTGTCTCAGACAATGATTAATATTACTTTTAAAGCCACACAATAGAAAACTGGATGCTCTATATACTCTGGCCTTGTGCCATAATAATCTGAGCGTATCAATAGGTGTAGATCACCATAAAGCAATGGTTAGCAAGCTAGACTCAGAAACAATTGCTTCTCTGGTGTGTATGATCCTCACTGGATGCTCTATATATTCTGGCCTTGTGCCATAATAATCTGAGCTTATCATTAAGTGTACTTCACCATAGAGCAATGGTTAGCAAGTTAGACTCAGAAACAATTGCTTCTCTGGTGAGTATGATCCTCACTGGATGCTCTATATACTCTGGCCTTGTGCCATAATAATCTGAGCTTATCAATAGGTGTAGTTCACCATGGAACAATTGTTAGCAAGCTAGTTAGAGGCCATTACTACTCCTCACTGGATGCCTTATTACTCTGGCCTTGTGCCATGATAATCTGGGTTTAATAAATATCAATAATGGCATCTCACCATATAGAAATAGTTAGCCAGCTAGTCTAAAAGAGAATTGCTTTTCTGGTGAATATGATCTTCCCTGAATGCTCTGTATACTCTGGCCTTGTGTCTTAATAAAACGAGTTTATCAATAGGTGCACATCACAAAACAAAACTTTAGCAAGCTCGTCTGCCAGACCATTATTACTGTTGAGGCTACGTTATTTTCTTTGTACAAGACCAGTCTATATATAAACTATATAGACTGTAGTAAATTCTTTAAAATTCATGAATACCTTAAAAGCCAGGGTATTGAATAACGACTTTCGATATCAGCTGTCTTCACTACTTTCATGATTGGCGCATCATAGTCTTTATACGTTCTTTTTCTACACATTTAAGTAAGCTAAGTTGATCTGATGGCATTGGGTGTTTTGTTTTTTGCAAAATGTAACATCGCAACCAAGTTTCCCTGTTTCTTTAATTAATACTATATAGTTATTTTCTTGTTTCCTTTCGTGCTCGTTGTTGTTGTTGCTGTTGTTGTTGTTGTTGTTGTTACTGAAATCATGTTAAAAGCCCGAAAGATAAGAATGTGATCTGAGAAACCGATAGTTAAAGAGATGACGATTTTTCTTTTTCGTTATTTTTCTGTTTTCTTTTAATTTTATTTTACATACTTACTTACTGATATATATATATATATATATATATATATATATATATATATATATATATATATATATATATATGAAGACTCTTTAAAAACAGCAGTGTTCCATCTTGATGGAGATTGGTCACGAGGAGGATAAGTGTCCACTTTATTTTGTCCCAGGGCCGAGTAGTCACTCCTACTTAGCGCAAATATGATTGGTTGGCAATGCAGTCTGTGCCAGGGATTAAACTCAGATCAGAACTTGGTGACTAGTGGAAGGTGAGGTGGTGGGTTGGGAAAAGTTTTTCAGGAACGAGAGAAAACAAGGAAAACGAAGTGTTACAAAGTTGACTAAGTCCCTCTTTACAGATATCTATCTATCTATCTATCTATCTATATATATATATATGTATTATATATATATTATGTAGATAGATTATATACACACACACACACACACACACACACACACACATATATATATATATATATATATATATATAATTATTTATTTAAAAATGATTCCAACACGCTACATATTTTAAATAAATAATTATATTTATGCTCTACTTTTGTATCGAGCACTATTTTTTAAAAATAATAACAAAAATACTAAAGAACTTTGGATTATTTATCTAACGAGTTCTTTCCTATTTTCTATATTTTTCACACACACACATATACATTTTCACACACACACACACACACACACACACACACACACACATATATATACATATATAATGCACAAATGGGAGACAGATTTGCGTTCGTGCTGTCTAGTGAAGGTGACGAAAGTACATGTGAGGTATTATCATGCGGGAACAGCACATCGACTTCCTGTCAGAGGAATGGTTGTAGAACGGTTTGAGCAATATTCTGTATATACATAATGCTGTTCAATATTCCCTACACAAATGCCAAATCTGAGAGGCAACTGTAACTTATGGCATCCTACACCATGATGTCAACGGTTACATCTATATGCCGTGTGTGAGTTATCGCCCTTTAGGTCGAAATCGTACATGTAAACGAACACAACCTGCATGAAGGCAGAATTTGTTCTCATAACTATGCACCATTCAATCCTCCCGGTGACATCACTGAAGACCAGCACGACGATCTGGAATGGTTAGAAGCGCGTGTAGCTGTAGTCCTGTTGCAAGTAAACGATTCTTAACTGTCTATATTAACACACCAGACTATATTTGATTTGATTTGTGTTGTGGAACCTTCGCGGTCAGACAATAGCATCAACCTCGATCTACGGATGTACGAATAGCATTGAACCTGATCTTCGGATGTACGAATTTTCATTTGATCATTTTTGGCAAAATCAAAGTACCATCGAAGCGTCATGTCCGGCATGCGTTGATGCTCCAGCTTCTTGAAGATTCCAAATTCAACCGTTGCCAAATGTTTCTACTTGAGCAAAAGGTGTACGTGTATGTCTCCGTTGCATGATACCTGTTTATATAATTGTTATGGGACCTTACCCATAGTAATATAATGGACTATTCCATACGTAATAAATACTGCACCTCAAGAGAAAGCAGGGAGTTCAGTCCGAATTCGGGCGACCGGCTGATCGGTTGAACTCTCTGCCTTCGGGTGGGGAGGAACCCGAACGAGGCTACGCCGAAGGGCGGAGTCTCTTTCGGGGAGGTAAACCGACCCTGAACCCGTTTATACGGGTTCAAAGGGCATATTTTGGGCCGACACACGGGCTCGGAGATCCCACGTTAAACCGGCCTTGTGCCACATGATGCCCTCGTGGGGGGGGGAATAAATACCGTTCAGTCTGAAGTCTGGAGAGAAGTCCGTCAGAAGTCTGTCAGTCAGTCAGAGCGAACGAGTCAGTCAGTCGAGTCAGAGGCAGTCCGAAACAGAGTCGCATTCAGACAATTACTACTAAACCTGATTGTTCGTACTAACACTTTCTACTTCTCTGTATATATTTCTGTTTGTAATATATCTGTGTTATTCCATATCCGTGTTCGAGTTCTTCTTTATTGGTTCTACCTTGGACTATCACCGTAGTACAAGGAACCGGACCATAACAATAATAAATAATTTTTGTTTAACTTTCTGCCTCAAAAAATAAAATACAATTACATTCTATATCTGTCTATATCTCTAAGATGAAGTATTATGATTAATTACATCATTTACAATATTCAGACTGTTATCTCCATCTACATTGTCATATTTACAACGTTTCGGCAGTTGTACTCTCCGACCTTCTTCAAGTGATTGGAATTTCGAACCGAACCCTTTATTTCGTCCACCGGGGTAGATCGTTCTAGTTCCACGTGCCATACCTCTTCCGGGTGAATCAAAGAGAAAGAACTGAAACATCCGGAAGAGGCATGGCATGTGGAAGTAGAACTATCTACGCAAGTGGACGATATAAAGGGTTCGGTTCGAAATTCCAATCACCTGAAGAAGGCTGGGACGTGAAACAGGCGAAACATTGTGAATATGACAATGAAGATGAGGATAACAGTCCGAATAATGTAAATGATGTAAGTAATCATAATACCTCACCTCAGAGATATAGAGACCGAAACATTGTGAATATGGCATTGAAGATGAGTATAACAGTCCGAATAATGTAAATAATACAAGTAATCATAATATCTCATCTCAGAGATATAGAGACCAAAACGTTGTGAATATGGCAATGAAGATGAGGATAACAGTGAGAATAATGTAAATGCAAGTAATTACATTCTGTTCAATTATATATTCACCGTTATTTGCAATGACTTGTTGATATTTATCAGGCACCTCTTTCGTATGTTTCTAGTAAAATTCTAATGTGAAAATGTTTTCTACGAATTCGTGAATCTGTTTTTAATTAGAAAATGTTTACTCCATCAAAGCAGCGAATCGAAAAAGTAATAATCGGATGGCGTAATGGTGGATCGGGGAGAAAAAGCTGTTGAGTCCCAAATGTTTCTTCTGTGTTATTCTTACAATATGCGGCTTTGTGTTGCCATGGGCGAGAACAACAGTTTTCCTATTGAAGATCACAAGCCACTTTCAAATAAACTTTTATGGACACGTTGCAGTTGCCGTACGTATAAATGTGTATTTAATGTTTTATTACGTTTCATACGCCAATCAATCCCGCCACGCGCACAACATAAGCTTTCTTCCATGAAGTTCAGGCTTAGAGTTCATTTGTGGTGATTTATACGAGTTAATCCACTGCCTTTGTAATTGAGAATTGTTGTATGTAATACCTTTCCATCACCTGTTATGATATATTTTAGGAACGGTTAATTAGTTTGTATAATACATTTGTTATTAAAATTGGTTCCCAAAACTAGAATTTACTTATGACTTAACCTAATTTATTTGCATCATACAGAACCTCATTTCAGCAAACATCACAGACACAGACGGAACTTTTAATTTTGATAATTTTATCATATCTACTAACCTCATTGCATAGACGAACTGTTTCTGGTAGAAATTGGTATTGTATTTCAATATGCTATAATTTTTCTTCTCTATCAATCAACAACCGACGATCTATTAACGGCTATTACTAAATTTATCTATTAAGTTTTACTACAATTAACAATGTTCTGTTGGACTTGCTTGCTAACCATTGCTTTATGGTGAGATGCCCTTATTGATATTTACTAAGCCTAGATTATTGTTGAGGCTAGGGTTGTGACTTTAGATATCTCGTAAGCGTTTGACAAGGTTTAGCATGTTTTCCTTCTTCAAAAGCCCCACGGTTATGGTGTTTCTAGCAACATATTCGACTTGATCAAATCGTTCTTAAATGGTGTAATGAAAATCTTTTTGAACAGTCACACTTCTATATATCATTTCCCATTAATGTGGAAGTCACCCAAGGCTTCATTTTTGAACCCACGTTGTTTCTTCTCTTCAGGAACGACAATCCTTATGTCATCAGTTCCCATTTCAGTATTTATACTGATGACATAACTATTTAAACCTATCTTAATATTAAGTTTCGAAAAGACCGACAAAGTAAAACTAGCAGTTACTCTAAAAAATAAACCTAGTCAGTTGTTAACTGGGGCAAGGATTGTTTTGAAAACTTTCACCAAAACTTTCTCCAAAACGAAACTGCTATCTTTTAATTAGCATATAGAACCATTTCTTCCTTCTCTCAGCATAACCGAGGAGACCCTTCAGGGTAGAAACTCAATACACATTCTTGATTTCACCTTTTCTAATGATATGAAATTGAATGATAATAGTAAATCTATTGCTAGATCTCTTGCTAGGAAAGTTGGTTCACTATGTTTTGCCAGACAATTTTTGGAAATCTATAAATCTACCATTCATCTATAAATATATTGAATACTACTGCCATCTCTGGAATCCCGTGATATATAGCAAGAGCTATATGTCACAGGATTCTCAAGAAAATCCAAAGAAAAGTCTCTAATGTTATCGGTCCTGACCTGACATTTCGACTTCTGTTACATTTCCATCGGCGTAATATAGCTTCTCTCGGTCTTTTTTATGAATATTTTCATGAAAATTGTTCTGAGCTCTCCTCCTTGATCGCATGAATTTAAATGTACTACTAGATTGACAACCAAGTCGTATCGTTTTACTGTTGATCTAGCTAGATGTAAACGTAAATTCTATTCTGATATTTTCTTTTATGGCACTTCACACCTGTGGAACTATCTTCCACGTTCTTGTTTCCCAGTCACCTACAATCTTTAAAATTTTAAATGCATCGTCAATCATCAACTTCCGTCTTCCTGAAACCTGTTCTTATATTGTCCTTTCTCCCCACTGAAGTCTTCTCATTCTCTTTCACTCTCAGTAATCCGTAACCCTTGGCCGCCTTAGTGAGATTATTACCTTGCTTGGAGTGAAAAGATTAACACACACACACACACACACACACACACACACACACACACACACACACACACACACACATATATATATATATATATATATATATATATATATATATATATATATATAAATATAGATAACTAGACTCGTTTGAAAAACCCTCGAATTTTTGATTTGCTAATCAAATCAATCTCGAGGAAAAAAGGTTTTAAAAAAGAAAGAGCTACAAACATGAACTTCTGCCGACAAAAAATCGCACAGATGCAGGTCTGAAGCCCAAAGAAAAACCCCGATACGAGTAACAACTAACTAACAAAAATACAACCGTAGAGCAGACCTAGATACACCTTTGAGCCAGACAAACCTACCTAGGTTTCACCTAAACGGATCGTCAGGGAAAGTTTGGCTGACGATCCGTTTAGGTGAAACCTAGGTAGGTTTGTCTGGTTCACTAGGTGTATATATATATATATATATATATATATATATATATATATATATATATATTCTCAGGTTGCACAAGAAACAAAACGAATAAAATAAACAAGAGGAAAAACTATACTTAACCGACGCGTTTCCTTCCCTGGGGGACTTTATCAAGGCAATGTAGGGTTTATTACGCTGCATGAATTTATATACACAGATGCGAGGATGTCATTGGTTTATCAAGGCTTGTAAATGTGAGAACGTTCATGAATGTTCATCATGTGGGTGAAAGGTCAGTTATAACATATGGATGGCACAAAGTGTCATAATACAAAAGTGAGCGAGTAAATATTCAATATTTTTTTAAAGTGAATATAGTGTGGATTGTGATTAGATTGTTATGGTATAAGTTGAACGCCTGTGTTGTGCATCTTCAAAGGTTGGATGATTTTAACCCTTTTCTTTTTTGATTTTTCAAAATATTTGTTGTTGTGTATATTGGCTTGGGAAGGTAGTAATTCTTTCAGGAAAGGTGAGATTGGGAAAAAAAAAACCGAGGCGTAGATTGATATTTTGATAAAATTTGATGGCAGCACTTTCTTAACCGTATCGATATACACCTGATGAAGGCCGGAGGGTACAATGGTCGAAACATTGTGTTAGCAACAACAAAGATGAGAACAGTAGTCTCCGTGTAAATAATGATAACTCCTAATGTCATAAATTCAGACAAAACTCAAAATGAATATTTAGGTTGAGTTCCGTTAAGATTAACCATGTGCTCCCTAAAAAAAAAAAATACTCAACGTGTATTGACTTCATTTACAAATAAGAGTTGAAGTGGTTTATGTTAATAGATCCTCTCTAAATAATACAAGCAAAATGAGAACAATAAAAACTAAATTAAATTGTAACGGCATTGGATCCCCAATTTGTAGCGAAAGTCATTAGATTTTAAATGTGTTGACTTTTTCTTGAAGAGTTTCTGAGGTTGGAGGTTATGATGGGCATATTATTGTCGTGGTATGAAGTGTTTCTTTTGTCGAACAAAACATCGTGGTTTGGGGACTAAAATATTCTTCGGGTGAAGAAAAGAGACATGTCATGTAACATACATCATCCTGTGATGGAAGAGCAAAAATAGACATAGAGTGTTCGTTCCCGTTCCTTTTAAACTACTTTATACAACGCCACGTAGTGGGCGTTAAAAGAAGCCTCCTGGCAGACAAGGTGAAGTAATTAAAGTTTCATTGACGATTATAAGTTGATTTTATTAATACAAAACAATAAAATAAACAGCTTAGCATAAATGATTTTCTTTATCAATAAAAAATCTACTTCACGTACTCATAATCGTTATGTCAACTAAAGAAAAATAACACTTCATGTGTTCCAGTAATATATTTTATGTTTATATAACAGCTATACTTGAGATCTTCTTATACTTTTCCTTCATACCAGTGTATGTAAGCGCATTGACATGCAAAGAGCTTATACTGAATTTCTATAATACTTTGAACAGGATTTACATATTGTTTTTAAAGATTGAAATAAGACTCGGTATGTATTTAGTTTGATTGCAGCTTTCACATATTGGCTTACGTTATTCATTAGTAAACAAATATCTAGATGTTCACTAGATATAGATCAAATATTGACACAATATGTCGGTGTAGAAAGCTCCAATAAAAGTAAAGTTATTGGCTATAAGTGCGACTCAGTGCACGCTAATTTCTTATACGCATGCGTGTGTGCTCGTAAGTGTGTGTGTTTGAAAAGAGACCAGGATCACCTGAACCCGGGCCCACAAATCTGGGGTTCCAAAAACAAACATGCAGACAAAAGAAATATATTATTATTTAGATATAATGAACTCTGGTAAAGACATGCAATGATAACAGCAAAATTGCAATATGAGCACTGGTAAAAATGATACTGAAAACATTAGGTTTATAATACTCAGAAGTTTATACCCAGATGTCCTCAAGGACACATGGCACAGTGGATAAAGGCGTTGGTTAGATCCAGTAACAGACCCAAAGAAGGTGAGTTCAATTCCTGGTTAAGGCAGTGGGAAAATTAGCATGATAACTGACATCCATCAAACATGGCACGTGGAACTAGAACAGTCTACCCCAGTGAGCGAAATAAAGGGTTCAGTTCGAAATTCCAACCACCTGAAGAAGGCCGGAGCGTACAAAGATGAGGACAATTGTCCGACTAATGTAAATACTGTACGTAATACCTCATCTCAGAAATATAGACACACTATAATAACCTTATCGAAGACCGACTCATTTTTTTTTCAGTGCCTTTGCAATTTTCCAGTTTTTTTAAAAAAATTTCTGTGTTTTTTTAAAAAATTTAATTTCTGTGTTTTTTTTTAAAAATTTCTGTGTTTTTTGTAAATTTTCAGTTTTTGTAATTTTTCATTTTTTGTAATTTTTCAATATTTTGTAATTTTTCAGTTTTTCTAATTTTTCAGGTCGAACAAGAAGAGAGTTCCGGTGACTTATTGAAAAGTGACGAAACTTTGAGTCGACCTTCGAAAAGTATTAAACGTACCTAATTTAATAATAATTGTCACACTCGTTTAATATTAATCACTTTATTAGCAGAAATTACTGGTTTCATAATTAGTATGGGTTTTTGATTGGTTCCTTTAAGTGATTATTGCATAGAGATGCCGAACTCGTAGCACAGAGCCAGTAAAAGCGATGCTTTTATAACTTGGGTGAATTCTGCATTTATATCATGTGGATATAAAAATACTTGATTAGTCACTCAAAAAGAAAATACTACTTATTTAGTTCTTAATATTATAGTATTTATAGTTTGCCCTGTGGTGAAAACGATATATAATTTTTTATATATCAAGAACAATTTTAGGGAAATCTATAACAAAGTGGAGAAATTTTTCGTGAGATATGTTTCGTCCTTCAGGACTTAATCGGCCAAATCAACTACTATTATCACTTTTGGGATATGTAGTAACAAAAGTGATAAAAACAAACACAAAAAGAAAGTAAATGAAATTGGTTAGACAATAAAAAAAAAAATCTTTGCCCCTCTCCTTCATATCTCTATGTAATAGCATTCAACGTAAACATCACTTTAGTCCGATAAATTCCTAAAGAATGAAACGCATCACACGAAAAATTTCTCCACTGAAGTTTTCCTTGTAAACTTTATCTGCGTCATCGTGGATATATTTCTACCTTGTTCAGTTGACTGGAATTCTTAACTGAACCCTTTATTTCATCCACTGGAATAGATTCTTCTAGTTCCACGTGCCATGCCTCTTCCGGATGTCTCAGCATCAGTTATCTCCTCAAGAACACATGGCCCTGTGGACAAAAACTTTGGTCGAATCCAGTGACTTGAACCAAGGAGTTGTAAGTTCAATGCCTGGCTACAGTAGAAAGGAAACAAAAACTTGGAGAGTTGAGTTAAACGGGAGATAACTGAAATTGAGACACCCGAAACAGGCATGGCATGTGGAACTAGAACAATATACCCCGGTGAACGAAATAAAGGGTTCAGTTCGAAATTTCAGTCACCTAAAAAAGGCTGAAACAGTCGAAAGGTCGTGAATATGGCAACAAAGATGCGATTAACAGTCCGAACAATGTAAATAGCGTAAATAGATTACATCTTCTTTATTAAACTTCGCTTACGACAAGACCCAAGAGCCAATCAAGGTAGAGGATTTTTGAATGAATTGTGTGATATGAAAATAAGAGAGGGAAGTAGGAAATGAAGATTACAAGGATATGGCGGATGGATAACAATTGAGAAGTCTGTTCCACGAAGTAGGAGTTCTTAGGAAGAAACCTTCGGAATGTAACGCTCTTCTTACTGAAGGAATATGGAGGGAATGAGGGTGATTCAACACTGTGGATGTAACAAAGCAGGTCTTGGCTTTAAAGGTTTGAGTTTGGCAGCACTAACGAATGGAGCGCGTTTGAAAATTTGCCGTGGAAGTAATGATAAGAATAACGATAGGCTTACAACATTGCATTTGTGAGAAAAGGGTTGTAAAGTACAAAATAATTCTTCACAAACACCTAGGAAAACGAGGTTAAACTTTATTAGCTAGGTTGGGGGGGGCTGGATTCATATCTTTCTCAAGAGTATTTGCGCGTTTTGTCGAAACGGTTAAATGTAACCGCCTCTTCTACTCAAACAGCTTCTTCTCTTACACTTCCCGTCTGTGGAACTTCCTTCCTCTTTCATGCTTCCCTGATAATTATAATCTTCAAATATTCAAGTGTAATGTCAATCGACATTTTCTGACACCCTGAGCTTGTTCCCCGTACTTTTCTGTATCCTTTCCTTAAACACGACTTTTTAATCATGTTCTCAATCCGCTGTAACATCCCTTGCGTGCCACTGATACACCCGCTTTGCTTAAGGTGAATTGCTTAAAGAAGTGAATATAACGAACCCAACTGGAATTGGAACTCAACTCTCTGATATCCAATTCTGAGCCGTTATCTAGTACATCATCCGCACATCAAAACTTTATGCGATTATTTCATTGTTGAATTTGCTTATAAATAATCATGTAAATATATATTCTACTTTATTTGATAGGACATTGAATTGTAACAATACATCTGCCAATAACGATAGAACTAACAAAGAATGTTATGCCAAAACATTATATAAATCGTTAATCTATAGAAAACAAAATTAAATAGCGAAATATGTAAATGTATACATGCTTATGTGGCGTGTAGCCGAGTGGTTAGAACGGTTGTTTCTGACCATGAGACCCGGGTTCGAATCTCAGTTCGGATTTGATCGAGATCGATCCCAGCGTGCGGCACCTTTGGAAAGTGCCTGAAAACCATACCACGGGTTGACCCAAGCCTTGTGTGTGAAATTAGGTAGAAATTGTGACAATGAACTGTTGTGGGCAAAAGCCACAAGTTATCGTGGCCGAGGGCTTGAGTGTGATGGTCTTGTTCAAATTGTTGATCACACTAGATAACACACTCTCTCCCAGAAACTGTAACTACGGTCTGCTCAGCATAATTGCAGTATAAACCACAGGTGTTGAATAAACACAAATGTGCCTGAGCGAGCGTCTACAATAGGGATTGGCTTGCCGCCCTAGTAGACGTGTATCCTTGAATACGAGTGGACAGCTATTATATATGCGTATGTTTATGAGTATATGAATATAATTATGTGTACGTATGTATAATTCTATACGTTTTATAGTAAGTAAATAAAGAATTAGGAATATAAAAAATTTCAAAAACTTACACTTACAATATTGCCTACACGTAGCCAGGCAATATTTTCTTTATTGCATATCGACATTTTTAAGGGGAACATCTGTGCTAAAGACAATAGGTTGGTAACTAGTTTAAACTGAAAATGAAACCTAATGCTTGGTATTACTATCACAGGTTTAACATAAAATATTATTAATTATACTGATAAAATTATAACAAAGAAAGAAAGAAAGAAAGAAAGAAAGAAAGAAAGAAAAAAGAAAGAAAGAAAGAAAAATGACAAAGATAAGAAAGATATTGAACATTAGCATGATACTTCTGAGAGAAGACTATATTAGTGAAAAGAAAGAAAGAAAGAAAGAAAGAAAGAAAGAAAGAAAGAAATATGAAGGTTACAGAAGCATATGAATTACATGAAAAGACTTTTGGACAGAATGATTATTATAGTGAAAATGAAAAAAGAAAGAAAGAAAGAAAGAAAGAAAGAAAGAAAGAAAAGAAAAGAAAGAAAGGAAGAAACTATAAAAGAATGAAGATGTTAGTGATACAGAAGACTATAACATTAACTTTTAAAGAATTTTTGGACAGAATGATTATTATAATGAAAAGAAAGAAAGAAAAGAAAGAAAGAAAGAAAGAAAGAAAAAAAAAGAAAGAAAATAAAGATACAGAAGACTATAAAATGAAATTCAACATGATACAGAAGACTATAACATGAAGGAAAGAAAGAAATGAAATTAGGAAGAAAGGAAGGTTCTGGAGAAGAATGATTATTTACCAAGGATTGAGAGAATGAAAAAAGAAAGAAAGAAAGAAAGAAAGAAAGAAAGAAAGAAAGAAATAAAGAAAGAAAGATCATTCACATGATACAGAAGACTGTAACAGATGAACGTTTGTATGAAGTACCAAAGACTTTTGGACAGAATGATTATTATAATGAAAAAGAAAGAAAGAAAAAAGACAAAAAGAATTCAAAATTCTGACTCAGAAATAAAACAAGACAGATAAACGGAATATAAAAAGATAAGAAAAACTGAAAAGAAAAATATAAAACATTAAAGAATAGTAAATAAATTTATAGGTGAGATGTTTGCAAATATACTTTTATTGCCTACAAAAATAGCAAAAATATAATCATCGAAGTTAAGAAGGAATTAAAATATGCTTTTGTCTTGCAAGCCAATTCTTCAGAAAAGTCATTCAAATGAGGAGTGTTGCGGCTTGCTGATGTGGATTATATTAGAAGGGAGGCTTTATCACAAGGTTATTAGTTATCGATTTCGCTTGGTCGGTTACCCTAAAAAGCAGTGAGAATCGAATTGGAACAATATCAGGCTGTGAAGTGGCATTTGATTTACACTTGTGTGTTCCACGACGACCAGGTACCACCCACACTAACCCCACACGAATATATCACCGCCTCTTTTCTTCCTTCGACACTTCTCTCCACCCACATCTTCCACCTCTCCACCAGCCCCACCACATCTTCCATCTCAATTATAGATCCCATTCAATGATTTCTTTGTCATGTGCATTCTCGCCATAATGATTTCTATATTACTGATGTTATTATTATTGTCGTTGTTATTGTTGTTGTTGTTACACTATTTTCCTCATTTCTCCTCTAGTTCATATTTCTTCTCTTCCCCTTTCTTTTCCTCTTCTTTTAAAGACCGCCACCTCCACCACCATCACCACTACTAATATCACCTCTATCATCACAACCTACATCTCCATCAGCACCTCCATCACCACATCTATCATCAGCGACACCACCACCACCACCACAAACACCATCATCATCACAACCACCAATATCACCTCTACCATCACAACCTCCATCACCATCCACACTTCCATCACCACATCTATCATCAGCCACACCGCCATCAATACTTTTATATTGTTTTAACCATTGATGCCTTCTTGTCTTATAACAACAAATAAGGTGCATTTCGTGTACATTCATTTCTAGCCAGACGGAAACGGATCAGCTTTGTGAAATTTGGGTTGGCTTTCGTGTTTCCATGATGATGATTGTTGTAGTGATCATGATGATCATGATGATGATCATGATGATCACGATGGTAGTAGTGGTGGTGTTGGTGGTGGTGATGATGATGATTTATTGCCATTACTCTGCCATTACAATCACCACCATCACCAACGTCATTTTCATCATGATCAACATAGTCTTATTCTGCTGAAATGTTGAGTTTCTCTCAAATTGTTTAATCTCAGCATTTATAAAATTTATAATTCAGCATTTACAGTAAGAAATATTAAATTTTGTATGCAATATGTTTTTTACGTACATTTTTTTTCCAAATGCGCAGAAAGCAAATTTGAAATGCATAAATCAGGATAATTGAAAAGCATTCACGTAATTTTAAATGTAATTATGATAACCAAGACCAAAAAATAAATATTTCGATAAATTAACTTTCCTTATTCAAAATTACTGCTAGTTGTTATTGGCTAAACTAAGATTTAGTATAAAGCCAGAAATACGTGGAACACATTGACGCTCGAAATCAGTACTCAGTAATAGTAACAAAACAAGATTCAAGGTAACTAAATGATTAGTAGTTTGTTACTATTATTAGTTTCAATCCTTAATGTGCGCCTTGTTGTTATTTATAATTTTTCTCACCTGAAGAAGTATGCTTTTGTACTAAATACAATTATCGTCAGTAATTTTCATGCAGGTGAGAATTTTTCAACTTCCTGGCCGGGTGATTCAAATTTAATATAATGAATTCAAGCTTCATTAACTCTCCCTCGGGTGTCTGCTAGGCTCTTTTTTCTGGCGTCTGAGACATCACTAAAAAGACAAGTACCAAGAAAGTTGATCCCTTGTCTATGTGCACGTAGGATCTCACTATGAATTTAAGCGTGCTACTAGGTTGGCATCTCGGTCCCACCCTTTTACTGTTGAAATAGTTAAATGTAACCGTCTCTTCTATTACAACAACTTCTTCACTCGCACTTCCTGACAATGGAACTACCTTCCTCTTACTTGCTTATCTGATAACTATAATCTTCAGAGATTTAAATGTAATGTCAATCGACATGTTCTGTTGCCTTGATCACCGTTCATCTTTTCTTGCTCTGTTCTTCTTCGCTGTTCTTCACTCCACCCCCCATACTAGTGTTTTCCCTTACTTACAGTCTATGTAGTTTCTTGCTTACTAGTAGCACTCCAGCCTTACTTTGGACGAAATACTTAAAAAAATATATTTAATTATGTGTCAGATTCCGTTCGACTGGGCTAGTTCATTTTATATAGGTTTTATAAACGAAGATCAAATAAATCGTGTCGATGTGGGGGGTGGGGGTATTTTTGAAAAATAATAAGCATTGTGCACCCAAAACATACCGTATCGAGGAGAAATTTAATCGATGTAATTTGGCTCACAAAAGTAAAACACAAAGACGCAGTCATCGTCGTCATCAGCACCCGCACGCATCCGATCATCGGGATCGTCATCCTCTCTCCTTATTCTGTTTCTCCTTTCTGGTGGCTCTGACGGATTTGACTGTGGAGGCCCAGCTTACTCCCGAAGATTCGTGAGCAGGCGTCACAAAGTAGTGTCGGTGGTGGACGCGGCTGAGCGAGTCGGGCCTTCCTGAAAGTACGTTGCACTTCCTCTTTATGCCGACGGTTAGACTCTAAAGTTTTGGTCCCACCTCGGATGGTTCTACGCCATGAAGCCCGATTTCGATGTTGGCTTGTGCTAGGAATGTTTTCAATTGATCCTTTAAGCTTCGTTTTAAGCATACTCGTAAATGCTAATAGTGTCTTGTTAATACTAAGACGCTCCCAAATTTTCAATAATAAGAAGAGAACAAAATTATCATGAACAGGATCTGATTTAAATGAATAAAAACAATCAACGTATATAAGTTCATACAACTACACTATTTGATCATGATTTGATCAAAAAATAAAAATTTCCATTTTCTTTCATTGATATTTACCTGTTTTTCCTCTTTTGTTTAGTTTATATTAAACTAAGACATTCCAAACCGCATATACATAATAATGAAAGATATATATAATAACTGAAATGGAACAAGTGGATGGTGATTACAACAGATCTCAGCGGTTGAAACAGCGAATGAAGAGGGCTACGCATAGAGGACATGTTACAGAAGGCGCGCCACTCGAAATTATAACAGATTCAGCAACAGTCTATCATAGTTTTATAATTGGATTCTGCATGTCTTATTCCAGTTGAGGTACAGAGGAAGGTCATGAAATCAAGTGTGTGGGTCACTTCCTGGCAGGTTCAGCTTAAACAAATTCAACCCATCGGTACTTTCTTCTACTCTGATTTTCTTTCACTTTCAATCAACATTTAAAAAACCAAACGGTGATAGGGAATGGATGACGGGATCAGGTTTTGGTGAAAATGGAAACTTTTAGTCCTGAACCCGCACGTTATCGGTGAATGTAGTCATCAACACCATCTTCATTATAAAGGAAGGGATCAGTAAATAAAAAAATTAAATTATTGGATATGAGATAAAGCCAACGACTATGTAATAAAAGATATATACTTAATAAAAAGATATGTAGTAAAAGATATATATATATAATAAAAGATATGTGAGTCTATTTGTAGAAGAGACAAAATGAATAAAAAAAGATGAGTATAGTTAACGTCGGCTAAGTATAATTTTTCCTCTTGTCCCTTTTTATTCATATATATATATATATATATATATATATATATATATATATATATAAGTATATAATAATTGAATGAATTCCAATATACGGAATGAATTATATATATATATATATATATATATATATATATATATATATATATATATATATATATTTAAATAAAACAGACCACTTTAAGGTTCCATGGGACCTTAAAGTAGTCTTTTTTATTTAAATTATTTGCTCTGGATTTACATTGAGCTCTCTGGATTTTATCCTCCTTGGGTCTACCCATACGGATTAACTAGTTTTCTATATATATATATATATATATATATATATATATATATATATATATATATATATATATATATATATATATATATATATATATATATATATATATATATATATATATATATATATATATGGAGAGAGAGAGAGAGAGGGAGGGAGGAGAGAGAATAAAAGATAGATAAATAAAATATAGGTAATAAAAGGTTTAAAAGAATACACTGAAGTTAACGCCCAGCGGTGACAGTCAGTTTCATGTTTAAACGCAATCTTCACTCTATGTTTAAACGCGACTATTTATATATTCTGGTCAATTGTGCGTTATCGGTAGTAAAGGCTATTGTATCATCCTGGTAGTTATTGGGTGGGCTGTAATGGTTATATTTCAAATTATTCTATAGATTATTGAATAGAAATAATTGCGTATCCAAACGCAGTTATTTATTTTATAGAATTGTTTGTTAACTTTTTAACTCATCATTATTGATTGATTATTGATTACTTTATTATTTCTTATTGATCTTTATTATTGCGTTATCTTTTGTTTATGTGTGCATACGTAGTTTCTTAATTTATTTATTATTTACTTAATTTATTTATTTATTTATTGATTTTTTGTTTATTTTATTTTACTTCTTTTTTATTTTTTTCGTTTTCGTTTTTAAAATTAAGATTTTTAAATAATACAGTAAAAACCGTTTTTGTTTCTGCCTTTTGAGAGGAGTTTTGATGGTTTATTTAGCTATTTTTGATGGTCTGTGAAGGTAAGTTTTTCTTTTACAGTTTTTGGATTCTGATGGTGTTTTCCTTATTTTCCATATTTCTGGTGTTTTTTTTTTGTTTTTAATTTCACATATATGTTTAGAAATCATTGTATTGTTCGCGTATTTACTATTTCTAAAGTATGTTTAGTGTGTGTAGTTCTCTGTTTCCAGAGTCCGTCAGTTACTCCTATATATATTTTTATATGTATATTACATTGTTTTGCAAGTCGTTTGATGGACAATCGTTCTTTGATCTGCAGTTACACGTGAGTTTAATTTGTTCAGGTTTGTTGTTGGTTGTTTTGATGTTTTCATTTTTAAACAGGCAGAGTCTGGAGATCGCGTCTAAGCATGGAACAGACTGTCGACACTGGATGCTGACTTCACTGTCCACTTATATTTACATACACTTTATCTCTGATATTCAGTACTTAAACCATAAGTATAATATACCTTCAAATTATATTTTATCACACGTACACACACACGCAAATATATATATATATATATATATATATATATATATATATATATATATAGATAGATAGATAGATAGATAGATAGATAGATAATGGATAATATTAGTGGTAAATATACACATACATATGCAATCATATATCTAAAATATATAAATATATATACATGCATACATAACATACATATATATTTGTATAAAAAATAATTCCAAGAGGATAGAATCCAGGTAGAACTCAATGTCCAGGACAGAGTAAGGATATAGTAAAAATGCTTAAATACTAATATTCCATGGTCATAATTTATTCCAATGGAATAAATTATGACCATGAAATATTAGTGTTTAAACCTTTTATTATATATATATATATATATATATATATATATATATATATATATATATATATATATATAATATCGCATATTGAGAGCTGATGTTAATAAAATAGTGCTCGATTTAAAATAACAGAGTTATACATTATATATGAATAATAAATATACATTTTTTCCTCGCCGGTAGCACAACACTATTTTTATGCACAGCGCAATCTTCAGGTGCTGAGTTATGGTTTAATCTAGCAACTGAAGATTGTGTTTTGCATGAAAATCAGAGTTGTGATAAAACTGTATAAGCTGAACTATATATCTATTATTATTAATATATATATATATATTTCATGGAGCTGTTTCTCTCAGATGTTTACTGCTATGTCAATAAGAATACACACCTTGAATTTCTTGTCTTTTATGATAATATCGGGTCTTTTGGCTTTTATTTCCCTGTCAGCTTGAATTGGCATGTCCTAATGGATAGTTTTATTATATATTATTTATTATTATTATTATTGTTGTTGTAGTTGTTGTTGATATTTTTATTATCGGAATTATTGGAGTGTGATTGTGGATGTACTTTCCATTTCAGGGTCTTTATATTTTGAAATTCTTTTGTTATCAGACTTGATGCCCATGTCTATGCAATATCACTTATGTATTAAAAGTCTATGTTTATATCTTGTCTATTGGTTTGTTTAGTGCGGGCAATATGCATGGTGAAGTCCCTGAACACTCTAACATTTTCCCCATCTCATCAATGGCGATCGTTTGTATCCATACCATGTTGATTGTTATAATATTGACATATCTCCATATGTAAACATCCCACTACTCTATTATGTCTATATTTAAATTCATCCGAGACTCGTGCAGAGCACCAGGTGTTTGATGGTCAATAGTATCAGCGTTTGCATACAGTATAAACCCTTCCTCAGATTTCAACTTTACGCAATATCGACCCCTGTATTTTGTTACGTATTATTAGTAGTAGTAGAAAGAGGAGGGAAGAGGAAGGGGAGTAGGAGGCGGAGGAACAATATTAATAATAATTGGTAAACTGAACACTATTAATAGTACAGTCTGAGTATCTTTTATCCGAAATTCCAAAATCCGAAAGTTTTTCAGGTGCTAACCCGACTTGCCACAAATGGAAAATTTCGGAAAGCACTGGGAAGATTCCTAGTTTATGTGCAACTGCTGTAAGTGACCTCAACTGTCCTTGGTGGGGGTTCCCTTGACCAACTACGTAGCCTAAGTTGTTGCCTGTTTTTTGTTACTGATTGTCACAGCAACACCTTCGTTTGTGGAAGTTTCATGCTCATTAAAGATATTATTCAAAATGTTGAAGTCCTGCATTTATATATTTTTTGTAAGTAGTGATCATGTTTTTTGTACACATACAGAAAGTACAAAACATTATTTTTACGTTAAATCTAAATTTAACCACTTAAAAATCAGTGTGAGCATTACATGACTAGTATCATTACTTGTATCTTTATGTACAAAAAAGCGAAAAGAAATGCACAGTTCAGGACCTAAACGACGTGCCCATCTAAAAAACAAAAAAGAAATAAAATAAAAATGGTCTATCAATACCAAGCCATGATTGTTGATGAAAAGTCCTGCTAATTATTATTATTATTAAAAGCTGAGTATCATTTATCCGAAATTCCAAAATCCGAAAGTTTTTCAGGTGCAGATATGACTTGCCACAAATGGAAAGTTTATGTGCAGCTGTTGTAAGATACCTCAGCTGCCTACGTTGGCGCCAATTTTTTTGTTAGCGATCGTCACAGCAACATTTTCGTTCGTGGATTTCTTATTAGGTATTTCGTACTCAGTAAAGATATTTAAAATGTCAAATTTTATTATGACAAAAAGGAAAAAAAAAAGAATATTATGTTCAAATTTTGCTCTTGCCAAAATATCCTCCTTTATCTTTGATTACTGCAGCACAATTTTTTGGCATTCGTCGCAAAAGTTTCTCAAAGTATAAGTTTGATAATTGATTCCATTCCTTTTTCTATGACTCTAAGGGCTATTTTTCAATTTTTTTTCCACTCTTCCGCCAAGTTCATCTCATGCTAATTCTGGGGGTGGCTTCAAAATTTTGAATTGTAGTGCATATACAACCATTTTATATGTTCATACATGTTTATGTTATGAGCTTATGATAATTTATGTAATTATATATATGATCAATCTTTATTTTATTTTTACGATTTTTGTACATATAACTACAATAGCGTTCGGAATTTAAATACACCGAAGATACATTAACAAGGCTAATTCATTCTGTTTTACATGTGGGGGATTCACGACAGTTTCACAACGACAGAAAATTACGCCCCTCTTGATAACTGATTAATAACATTATTTTGACTGGATATTGGAGATGAGGAAAAGCCTGTTATAAACGCTGTTATAGTGCACTAACTGAAAGGTTTAACAGCAAGAAAGTAGCCTTCATCTTTGTCGTTCCAATTACTTGGAGGAAATCACAAAATAATGCAGATTGTTATTTTGTCTAACATATATAACTGGTTATAATGCTTCTTCAATATATAAATTAAATATCCCAACTTTTCCTCATCTATGAAATCTGTTCTTCACTCAAATAGCCTCACTGTCGTAGCCATCGCCACGCACCCAGCAAATAAGGACGTTCTTCCTTTATCAGATCAGGAAATGCCCCCAGAGTAGGATCTTGCCAAACCGGTATCCTGATGACAATGCTTCTATTTATTTAGGAGCAAGTGGATCACTCAGGAAGAGCTGAATGACCTTGTCCGTGATTTGTTTTTATCTAAGCAGCAGAGTTCCTGGCATCCCGGCTGAAGAAGTGGAATCTGGTCACGGTAGATGTAAGGATCAGCAGTTTCAGGACACAGAACAAGGAGTTTCCTTCATTCTTCAACATGCTACTGCAAAAATGTTTCTAGTCTGTTCACATCCATTGGCTTTACAGATTGGCAACTTTTCATAGATTCTCCTAAGCGAAATCTGAAAGCTGTGTAGTAACATAAGAGAATAAATATCACAGTATTCCTCTTACCCAATCAGTTCATTTGAAGAAGTCGTATACCAAATTGGAGCTCCTTTTGTAAAATGTACCAGTAGAATCTTTGTAGAAACTTCAAAGTCATTGGTCTCATTAAAGGTGTGCACGCGGGCATCACAAAGCATTGTTGAATTCTCTGTCTATGGTATAGTCGGCTATGTTCAAGCACTAAAAGCAGCAAAAATGGGAGTCTAGAACTTTCGTTCCTAGAAAACGGTGCACACAAAATTCCACTGATGGCCACGAAGAATGTGCTGCTCCTTCCCTACATATCAAGTTTAGTTTAATGAAGAATTTCGTGAAAACCATGGTGCACTATGCACTCTGCATCCAGCTGTCAGTTCTGCTAAACTCAAAGAGGGCATCTTTGTCGGACCTCAGATCTGAGAAGTACTGAAGGATAAAGAATTTGAGAAGTTTCTTACCCTGAAGGAACTGTGAGCATGTAAAGCATTTAAGTCACTCTACCTGATTTCCTTGTTAACATACTAGACTACCAAGACTTTATAATGAAGTTGTTACAAACAGACATAGAGTGCTGAATATCATTTAAGATTCACTTTCTTCACTTCCACCTCAACTTCTTTTTAGGATATATATATATATATATATATATATATATATATATATATATATATGTATGTATGTATGTATGTATGTATATCATTAAACAATTTAGACAAGTTTTCTACATATTTTAATAGGATAAGTTTCTACATGATAACATTTAAAATTCTACAGTATATAACCTTAGCGTTTTTCACTTCACACGTAGAAATTTAATTTTTAGATGAAAACAATTTTGTCTTGGAAAAATGATGAACACAACACTTTTTTGTTTTAGAAAAAACAAAACCCTGATGACGACATTGTGCTAATGTTGAAAGTACTCAGTATAAAATGAACATGGTAATTTCCTTTCTCCCTTTAATAAGGATAGTAGAAACTTGTCTGTAATTACGAGAGGATCCTAATGAAAATAAGTCGCCAAAACTTGTAAATTATTTAATGAGACATGTCTTAATTAAATTATGCTTCCAAAATATACGCAATATATATATATATATATATATATATATATATATATTTTTGAAAAATATATAGAAAATAGGAAAGAACTGGTTAGGTAGATCCAAAGTTCCTTAGTATTTTTTGTTATTATTTTTAAAAATAGTGCTCGATACAAATGTAGAGCATAAATATAATTATTTATTTAAAATATGATTCCAACTCGCGACATAAGAGGTCTCATGTTTCAAAACAAGAGCCGAAAAAACTTCAATATAATTATTTGAATTAAATTGAGTTAAAGAAAGCTCTGTCCCATCTTCAAGCGAAATTTTTTTTGAAATAACTTATTTCAGAAATTTACGTGTTTTAATAATTGAAATCAAAATTTCCATGGTAACAGCTAGGGCGAATTGTTTAAATTGGGTAGTGTGTGTTGGGTGTTAATAAGCATCCGTATAGAGTTACTTTCATAGATGTCAAGTCAGGTAAGGTGGGGGGTGTCTAAATTTGAAACGGAAGATGTTTTAGCCTAGTCTGGCTTACGTATCTATGGAGATTTATTTATTTTTTTTTATTTTATTTCTTTATGAAAGGGATTTGTGCATATAAAAACTGCCGTAACTTTTGTTTTTTGACGACTTCATAAAGGGTTATCTTTTTGTAGGGTATTTAAACTATTTATTTTAGCTATAGATTATAAAAGTTATTATATTGTATGCTTGTTTTTTAGCTAATCATTCAAACCATAGATTTGATGATGTCGACAGAAAACCGTTAACTCATGTCTATTGTTTAATAGATTATTATTATTTAGAAACTTAATAATATGCAGCTTCTCATGGAGGCACATGAGACCTCTTATGTCGCGAGTTGGAATCATATTTTTAAATAAATAATTATATATATATATATATATATATATATATATATATATATATATATATATATATATATATATATATATATATATATATATATATATATATATTAAGAAATATAGTCTTACTTAAGATGTGCTATATTTATGGGATAAAGTGCTCAATATCAGAGATAGCGTGTGTAAATATAAAGTGAAGATAGGTGTCAACACTTAGAGACGACAGTGGCCTGACAATTGCATCTAGCATGAAACAGACTGTCGCCTCTAAGTGTTGACTTCTATGTTCACTTTTATATATATATATATATATATATATATATATATATATATATATATATATTGTAATGTAGGTTAAGACTGATTTCACTAAGGTTTTATACAGCATTAATTTTCTCTTCTCAGATAATCTGTCTCCTCTTATCCATAGCTTTCCTATACTGACGTTTGCTGTTCCATCTCATGATTTCTTCAGAATCTCGATTCAGTGAACCAATTTTCTTTATTGTCTCCATTTTACTCTCTCCTCTTTCAATGCTGATCTGTTATCTTTTATCTTCATTTATCTTCAAATTCCGTGTTTGAAAGATCCTTTCAGCAGCTGTAAGCATTTTCTGTTTTTCATCCTAACATTACGATATGAAGTCTGTATGATCTGCATATGTTTTTTTCATCTAGAACGTTTTCGTCTTGACAGAATACAAGTGCTCTATTAGATGTCTATTACCTCGTACTCCAAATCTGGATCTTCAGGGTATATGTTGAAATGATGAGTCAATATTGTTCTCAAACTCCTATGTTTACACTCCCTGCGTCTTTACATCTAGTGTGTGTTACAAAGAAGAAGTTTGCACATCCTGACTTCATCATCACCAATAATAATTATGACAAGTTCCTCACGAATTGTAGTATCAAAGGCCGATGATATGTCAATGCCAGTGATATATATTCTTAACTATTTCTTTTGTGCCTTAGCTGCAAGCCATCTGTACGTCCAGACTACATCCAGTGCTCCTGTGTTTTCGGTATGCACTTTGAGAACGGGAGAGGTATTGATCGATATGCAGGTGTTATTCTTTTCGATGTTGTATTTGAAAGGATCTTTTTGATGTTAAGTAATAGAATAACAGGTTGGAGGTTTTTGAGCCGACTTTTAATTTATTCTGGTTTCAGGTGTGCGTCAAGAATCCATGTTTCCAAGATCAAGTTCTTCGTGATGTTCAAGGACATCATTCAATTGGTGCCTACTTAACTAATTCTGCTGATATTCTATCAGGTCCTGCCGCTCTTTTGTTGAGTATTGCACTTGTCACCCCTTCTGTTGTAATCTTTTCTTTCAGTAGTTTTGGCTGACCTGTGAATGAGGATACTGCTTGTACGCTGTTGTCATAAAAGTGAGCTTGGAAATGTTTTCTAACAGTCTCATAAATTTCTTTTCGGTTTGTGATTTGCTTCCTTTCTTCATCATGAATAAAAGGATTCTCAAATTCTTTGCTGTTTAACAGTTTGACTAATTTAAACATTTTTGTTTCCTCTTTTATATTGCCAATTCCGTCAACTAGTTTGCCATTTTCATCTTCTCTATTGCCGATCACTGATTACTCTTTTTCAGGATTCCGTTCCTTTCATTTCGCATTCTGAGTACCACTTCTGTATCTTTGCTGGCTGAAATCAAAGACTTCAAATTCTTAAGTTGATCTGAGAGCTTTTGTATTTCTTCATCAAACACTTGATTGTTGTTATTGTTCACCTTTTGTCCCAGCAACTGTTTTTTCTGCATTCAAAATTGTCTTCACTGCTGCGTCTCATTTTTGTTAGACATTGATTTTCTGTGTTCAAATTCAAATCACAAAACTTTTGTTTGATAACTTTCTTTGCCTTCTCACTTCTGGAATTTGGAGTTCAGCGGAATTTATTAATTTTTCCTGACTTTTTCTTTTCTGTTTCATGAAATGTTGATCAATCTGCATCTTAATGATCACTAGTTTATGGTCAATGGTGGTTTGAGTTCCACTATATGACCTTGTATTTGTTCTTTTGGGACATGTTGCTCAGTATGTAGTCAGTTTGATTGTATATTAACATTATTGTCTGAGGGTTTAATCCTTGTTGGTCCCCACGTTGTGATATGCCTTGCAGGGTGTTTGAAAGAACTGTTAGATATGAAGAGGACCCTGATGTTGCAGAAGTCAACGAGTGTTTGTTCACTTGGATTCCTGATTCCTCTTGAATATTGACTAAGTTACGGTTCCTCAACACGATTGTTCCACACTTTACTATTAAAATCTCCTATTAAAAGAAAGAATGTTTTTGCTGTCATGTCTTTCCACAATTAACAATCGTCTCGCCAATTTCGGTGTACAACAGATCTAGTTCAGCAGGATCATTTTTCACTCTTTCTGTTGTTGGTGGGTAAACATTGATGATGGAAATACAGTTCTTAACTCTGTGACATGTGACGTCAATTTGGTGTAATTGTTGAATTTCACTTTGTACCGATTCTGGAATTTGATTTTGAAGTTTAATTCCTTTTAATAGTTGACATTCGTATGTTTTTTTCTTCGACAGTGAGCTATATTACAGACACGTGGTCTGATACTTTCCAACATCGATGCACATATTCTTCCATTTACTCTTGACAAAAAATCCGTTTTCCATAATATATATGTTTATATGTATGTGTTGAAACTTGAATAAAGCATGGAATAATAATAATACAACACAAAATGTACTTAAACAAAATGTATTGACACGAGAACGTGTACACAATATTTACAGATAGTTTGGTATATTCTTGGGAAGACCGTTCCTGTAGCATAGGTTGACTTAGTCGCAATCGGGCAGATTCTCTGGATTGGATTTCTTCTTCCTCCCTGTCTTCCCGGTACCAACCATATTTATATGGTCGGTAATCCACTATGTAAATTAGGTGGATCGTACCACAACAGTATGTATATATACATACATATATATATATATATATATATATATATATATATATATATATATACCTGAATAATATATATATATATATATATATATATATAAAAGTGAACATAGAAGTCAACACTTAAAACCTCTAAGTGTTACACACGCTCTATCTCTGATATTGAGCATTTTATCCTATAAATATAGCACATCTTAAGACTATATTTCTTCATATATATATATATATATAAATTTCCCTGACTCCTATCAGCGTGGTTGATGCTGAACACCACCAGAACAACCACATTGAATCAATAGCTTCATCTACCGCAAGGAAAGTTGGTTCTCTGCATCGCGCCAGAAGTTTTTTCTCGTCTTAATCCATCCTTCAAATCTACAAATCTACGAATCGTCCATTCATGGAATACTGTTTCTATATATGGTGTCATACGCTCGCTATTCATGTTGAGGTTCACGACTAAATCCAACACCAGTCACTTTCTCACGCACGTGGCTTCCCTCTGTCTTTTCTATAAATATTTTCATGGCATCTGCTCTGAGGAGCTATATTCATTAGTGCTCCGACTGCATGCTACGAGGTTGACATTTCGTCCCACCCTTTTACTGTCGAAACACTTAAATGTAACCGCTTCTTCTACCCCAACAGTTTCTTCACCCGCACTTCCCGACAGTGGAACCACCTTCCTCTTACTTGCTTCCCTGATAACTATAATTTTCCAAGATTTAAATGCAATGTCAATCGATATCTTCTGACACCTTGACCCCGTTCCCCTTTTTATCCTTTCCTTGAACACCCTACAGCCGGTTTTTACTTACTGTATCCTACTGTATGTAGCTCTTTGTGTATTAGTGGCACTCCTGCCTTGATTGTGATGAAATGCTTAATATATATATACATATGTATACTAGCAGCATGGCCCGGCATTGCCCGTGCTTGATTCAAAAATTGTACAACTCATACAGCAATCGCTATCACTTGACTTAAAATATTTTTGCCCTTCCTTGTCTTTAAAGGAGTGCCCTTTGCCGTGCTGATGTTGCTACATGCCTTACTTCTTGCCTATCTCACACTGCGAATTTTTTCTAAGCTCTATACTAAACATTAAATTAGTTACGAAAAAAGAACTAAACAAAATGAACACAAAATGATCAGCTTTAAAAAAGGACTCGTAACTGGAAAAACCGAATGAAAAAAGAATGTTAACAACAAATACTTTTTCACACCCAACCCAGTTCTGCGGAATCAGAATCAACGTTGAGTTTAAGCAAGCGAATGAGCTAATTGGAGTAAAGTGCCATGCAGATTTAAATTTTTCCCACTTGTGACGAATGCAGCTATCGATTTTTTTTGCATGTTAGTTAACATTCGTGTCAGTCAGCTGTTGGCTCTCACGCTGGCCAATAGAATCTTCCTGCCTATTCGTGGAAGCCAGCTATGGGCTCTCACTCTGGCCAGTAGAAAATGGCCGCAAACTATATGAAAACTGCCATAAAAGCATGAAAAAATCGATTATTTCCACTATCGATGGGAGTTGGGAAATGCAAAGTCGGTCTTGGCTAACTTGGAGCATGTGCATGTAAATTTTGGTGCAAATCCATTGAAAATTGCGGCCGTGCATTCGTTACACACACACACACACACACACACACACACACACACACACACACACACACACACACACATCCTGCATCCTGCCTTATATATATATATATATATATATATATATATATATATATATATGTGTGTGTGTGTGTGTGTGAAAAGTTTGTGTATAAAAATATGAATAAATATATATATGTATAATTATTTATATATTATATGCGCGGTACTTATTAGAAAGTTTGTCTGACGATCGCTAAAGCGTGAAACCCAGGGTCACAAACTCACAGCTATCAAACCAAATATATATATATATATATATATATATATATATATATATTGAACATCAAGTAAAAAATTATCCTTTTTATTTTTATCTATTTTATCTTGATTTTGTAAGAATAGCAAAGAAGGCTAAAGGCAAAATTGATGTATTATTCTGCTTGGTTTCCTCTTCAAATATTCTCTCTGTTGGTTTTACTATATTTATTTTCTTCTATTTTACTAGAATTCTTCACTCAAAAAAGTAATTTATGATTAAGTTTTCTACTGCAGAAACAATCCAGAAAGGAATTATTCATATCTGTCATTTGCCTTTTCATCGATATTTGCATAGTATTTCATAAGGCTATAAGAATTGCTTGCTTTCGAGCCATTCTGAAAAATAAGTTGAAGATTCACCTTAGGTTCAATACAGAAAAGCTGGGGGAATATATTAATAACTTTCGACATGAACTAGGAATTATAAAGAAAATGAAAAAAGAATAAATATTAACGGTTTTTTTTCTAAAGTTAATTATTTTCATTCTTTTCTTTCATTACGAGAAGCTCCAGCTTTGCGAAAGAAAGTACGAATGATTTACTATTTAAGCAAACACACAAATACACACGCATTTCTTTTTTTTTTTTTTTTTTTTTTGTTGTTTATTGAATCCGATAAAGCCTAGAAGGGGGAAACGCGTCATCAAAGCTAGTTTCAATTAAATCAAGGGTCGACAACCTACGGCCCGCGCGAAGGCATTTTGACCGGCCCGCGAGCCTGATTACCAATGACTCTATTTTTAACATGAGAGACGAGGCTTTCGAATTACACTATCTGCCAGTTATCTTTCATGAGACTTATTTTACCAAGTTGCGTTGCCTACGTTTAATGTCAAATAATGGATACATATTTGTTATGACCCTTGGCTACATTAAAAGATAACAGAAGCGAAGGGAACGATAAAGTGAAAGAGGCCAGGGAGGGACTGACATGCGAGGTAGCAGAAATCTAAAGACAGTTAAACATACGCACATCATACATACATGCCTCATGAATGTGTGGATGATACCACATGTGTACGTACGTAAGTGTATATGTCTGCAACTATTTGTACTCATATGTATGGGTATATGTGCTTCGTTTTTGTTTGATGTGTGTGTGGTTCGTTTGTGGAACAATTTTCAATAACAGTTTCAAACCTACGTCATAATTTCATCCATTTCACTTCGGTTGATTTTTTTTCACTTTGAAGTATTTTGACGTTCCTTGAGGAAAAGTAATTTTTATTAGATGTTTTTTAATTTTAGATTTTCTTTTGTTTTTCTGATTTCTCAATGTTTATTTTCATTATGGTTTTAAATATTTAGGTTGACAGGGGTCTGCAATTTTCCTTAATTTTTCATTAATGGCCTTCGTCCGGCCCGCGACCCGTCATTATAACACGATCCGACCCACGGGGTCAAATGAGTTGCCGACCCCTGAATTAAATGGTTCTCTATCGTGTATCTTATAGTTATAATTGTTTCTTAATGCATTTTACTATAAGTGTATTCGAGATTTAAGGTTAACTTGCTTCAAATGAACTAAAGGTAATTATTTTTTTTTAGATTTGCAATCTAAGGTGAAAGAATTCAGATGAATCAAATCCACCAGAAGCATACAAAATTTACCACTTTAGAAAACTTCTAAAATAATCTCTGGGTACTCTACAACAATAAGCTTCTACTGATTCTGATTTTCCAGAAAATCCAGAAATATAAAGAATCAGTACAGCGAAAACCTTGCATAATCATCGTGTCTAACCAGAAAGATGTCCAATATTATTTCGCAAACACTACACGAAATCCAAAAATGAATAGTGAATCAACCTCCGAGAAATGAAAAATGTTCATTATCAAAAACACAGGTTCACTCTTAATTAATTTTCGCAGGAAGAAGGTTATAATCAACAGTTTTGAGCCATAACCATACAAATTGAATTAAATGTAGTACTAAACCTACAAAATATTGTCAAAGTTGATCAATTAAAGAATAGTAAAGCATCACTTATTGATGTCATATGAAGGTTTCATTTTCTGTACATCGACTTCAAAAAAATACTCTATAGCTAGATTGGTAGTTAGGTCTCATAATTTCATTGTTGAAACTGCTACTTGTAACCATAAGTTCTATGCAAATATTTTTTCACTCGTATTTGCCACTTGTAGAAATCTCTTTTGGCTTACTTCTTTTCTATTGTCTTCAAAAATTAAATGCAATGCCAATCATCATCTTCTGTCTCCGTGAACCCTTTTCTTTTATTGTCTTGAATTTTTCTCTTACTTTAGTAGCTTAATGACTTTAATAGCTTTGTTTTAGATTAAATACTTAAAAAGAAATAGAAGTGAAGGAAAAATACCTGTCTTACAGAACTTCTAGTCTGCTGCTGAGTAAAGAGTAAACGACCTCAGGACTCCAAAGACACGGTAATAATACTTCTGAAAAGAATTAAATGCGTTACGGACGTGCACAAACTATCAGAGAAAGACTTTGCTTTCAAGTACGGAAAGAACTCCTCATGAGGATTCAAGTTGACAGATTTGTGTCTATCTTTGTCAAAAAACCAAATTGAGTGCCAGTATCGTTTTAGGGTTAATCATAGTACGAATGACATGTTGTTGTTTTTTTTGTTTTGTTTTTTTTTTGTTTTTGGTTTTTTTTGTTTTTGTGTGTGTGTGTGTGTGTGTGTGTGTGTGTGTGTGTGTGTGTGTGTGTGTGTGTGTGTGTGTTAAGAGACACTCAAGACTAAAAAGAAGAATTCATGCCACTTTTGTTGACAAAGATATGAGACTTTTGAATATCCCGGACATGTTTATTTGTTTACTGACTTTCTTCAACATTATCATTGCACACTCGCAGATAGTTAAAATCAGATTCGATAGCACCTTTTTCATATCCTTGCTAGCCGTGGGAAGTAATACCGTGTTATTCATTCCTTAATATTCGTCACTATAAACCTGAATGAAGCAGTTGAATAGCTTGAAATCGGGAAAAACGTTTACAGCTATTTTAAGTGGTTTGTACAATTTGAACCGGACTCAAGCCAAAAAAGACACAGCTGATGAACTTCTGGCTACTTTTGAATTAGTTCAGCAGAGTATTAATATCCAGTTTTGCAAAAATAACTTAAATCTTTCGCCTTGAAGTCAGAACCTTGCAATAATCTCTCAGCCAGAATTCCGTTAAGATTATCTTCTTCTATGTACCATGTCCCTTCAGGAAGTTGAAAATCACAGCTCGCCACAATTTCCATGACTTCCTGTCTTTATTATATTGGCCATCATATTCCATACAAAAAATCTTAGTAAAGAAAGTGAGTTTACAATAATGACCAGGTCATATATTTCCCACTGTTTAATGAATAGAAATGAGTTGTCTTTTGTAGCTCTTAATAAATGTCTTTTTGTTATCTTTTTTAAACTCTGTTTTGCCATTCATTCATTCAAATCAGCAACTGTATCTTTCTGGTGTTAGTGTCTTTTCTTTTTGTTTCAACTTTCGTCGTTGCTTATATATTCGGTTCATGGTATCTGAGCGGGAAATGCTGATGAAACGATATTTGTTACGGTTGCAAGTAGCAATTTCAACAATGGAATTGTGACCTAACAGCCAATCTAACAATGCGCGTAATTTTCTGAAGCCGATATAGAAAAGATGTAGAACTGCATTTTTGCTACCTCAAGTCTCTTGTGAATAGACTGTCAGACATTCGCTGTCATATTGGAGGACTAGTATTACATAATATTTCTGTACCCTTTTCTTTCCTTCTAACGAAATTTTCCTGTTTCCTGGTACTTTGCTTGGCTTTTTAGAAGACATTTCCCACTATCCCAATTTCAGATTTCAGTGTCGCACTTCCTACATTAAATTGTACTTGTTTGATTCTGGTATATACAATTTGTTATTTGCATGTTGGGCTGCCACTTTTCCTAACTACCATACATTGTCTTTTATATATATATATATATATATATATATATATATATATATATATATATATATATATATATATATATGTTTTACTCCAACTTGAATTCTTTCAAGGATGTTGGCTTTACATTATTTCCATTGCGCACTTGCCAACATCGATGTCTTGCAGAATGCAAAATCATGGATACTATAATCTGTAAGGTAGGTATAAACTGAAGAGATTAGTGTGGGATACTATCGTCTACTAAACATTTTACTGTTCAGCAAGCTATCCACTGGTCAACAAAACAGAAGAACGCTGCGGAAGAGTGCTATTCATTGAAGAAGACATACACATTCTCTGGCATCGACTATTTCCAAGTGTCAACCCAAATTTCAAAATAGCGGAACCAGTGTTCAGAAAAAAAAAGTTTCAATGTAAGATAATTTTCATTATACTTTACAAGCCGCTATCCATTACTCAAATGTTCCAGGCACGGTGGAGTAATGGATAGCGGCTCAGATTGAGGAATTGGAGAGCCGAGTTCGAATTCCAGTCAAATCCATTACATTCACTTACGTGCAAATACCCTTAGGAAAGGTATGAATCCTCATCTTCTCCCCACCCACCAGCCATAGGTAAATAGCAGGTTTCTATATTGGAGGGGAACTGGTCTATCGCAGAAAGGAAATGCCAACCTACTGCGGGAAAAATCACGCATGGCTCAGAAGATTTTTTCCCGCAGTAACTGATAAGATAAGCCAATTCCATACTGGTCCTAACAACCATCTGAAAGACTAAATCAGTAGGGGAACATCTAAATCATTGACGGCGATACTAAAGAATTAGTCTACCTATTTGGCTATGCGTGTGATCCGTTATCATTTGTGTTAAACACGAAAATATTGTTCTAGAATGCCCGCAATTTCATACTTCATGAACTGCAGTCTTACTATTGAGTAATGTTATTTAATGTGTTTACGTATTAATTCATAAGTTTACGCATCGTTATGGAGTATCAAATAAATATCTGACATAGAAGTTCAAAAACTTGCCGACACCAGAACGTTGCTGTAACCACTGAGCAAGACATTCTTTAAAGTATCTCAACATTTGTAGAATTATGCTTTTGAACTCTTTCCTTCTCAATAATATAGCATATGCTTCTCTTTTATTTATTTTGGCTTAATTACTGTTTGACGTTATTTCAACTCCTTCCCGCCCTTTTGAGCAAAACTGTAATTAGTGCTTATGATTCACACACTTTCTACGCGCGTCTCCTTAAGACAATTTGCTGGCCACTCACTTATTTCATACAAGGGACTTGCACTGATTGTTAATGATATCACATAAGCATCTTGTCCAAGTTGACTGTCCATTTACGAAAATAAAATAAAATTAGACATAAATTATAAAACAAAAATCTGAAATTATATTTTTTTTAAGCTTGCTTAGCGTGAAATGCTTTTAAAAAAATGCGGTTGGCTTCTCTCTAAGAAGCGCTACACCCTAGCCGTTGACTTCAGTCTAAGCAGCGGGATGCCACTAGTACGCAGGGAGTTACAGAGTGGGTGCGAGAGTAAAGAGGTGTAATGGAGGAAAGGATGAAGAGAAAGGAAGGGGATAGTTTAAGAGATATCGATTGACATTACATTTGAATAGTTGATTATAGCTATCAGGGAAACAAGTGATAGGGAGGGAATTCCACAGATTTACAAAGGTACATAATAAAGTAAATTAACTTATAATCGAAAAACTTTTCAAGAAAGATTAGCCAGCACAAAAGACAGTATCATCAAATATTGAAATAAGAATCATCATTATCACCATCATCATCATCATGAAAAGAATGTGGCACCTTAAAACTACAGTTATGTTCATAATAATGCGAGACGATCCTTGGTGGCCCCACTTTACAGCCACATAATCATCAGTGACTTCAGTCTAGGAAGCCCTCTACTCTAGGCGTTAACTTCAATCTAATAAACTCTCCGCGCTAGCCGTTTACTTTAGATCCATCTCTGGCTGTGAATTTCTATTTATGAATCCTTCCGCGCTAGCCGTTGACTTCAGACTAAAAAGTCCACCTCTCTGGCCGTTGACTTCTGTCTAAGCAGCCTTCAGCCCTAGCCGGTGACTTTAGATCCATCTCTGGCTGTGAATTTCTATTTATGAATCCCTCCGCGCTAGCCGTTGACTTCAGACTAAAAGGTCCTCCTCTCTGGCCGTTGACTTCTGTCTAAGCAGCCTTCAGCCCTAGCCGGTGACTTCTGTCTAACAACCCCTCTGTCCAAGCGGTTGGCTTTTGTCTAAGAAGCCCTCTACCATAGCCGTTGACTTGAGTCTAAGAAGCCCTTCGTCCGAGCCGTTGACTTCAGACTAAAAAGTCCTCCTCTCTGGCCGTTGACTTCTGTCTAAGCAGCCTTCAGCCCTAGCCGGTGACTTCTGTCTAACAATCCCTCTGCCCTAGCGGTTGGCTTCTCTCTAAGAAGTGCTACATCCTAGCCGTTGACTTCAGTCTAAGCAGCATCCCGCCCTAGCCGTTCCAGTATTACGCGCCAGTAATCCAAGAATATGATTCCATCTCCGTTTTAAGTAGTGTTCACCACCGACGGATAACATCGTAGCTCAAGGTCCATAGGCATGCTTCATAGGTCTACTGTCACGCAAGATATCAAAGATTTATTTAAAACATCATCTATTTGGAACATCTATTTAGCACTGCTAAATTTGTATAAGTATTTTTGGAACCTATAACAACAATCAAGAGAGAGAGAGATAGAGAGAGAGAGAAAAGGAGAGGAGAAAGAAAGAATACTTTCGCAACATTTATTTTTACTTAGACAGATTAAGTAGATGCACGGCCGAGTGGTTGAAACGTTCGCTTTCTGAGCATGAAGTCCAGGTTCGAATCTCACTATCGCTTACCTGTTTTGATATTATCGGACCCGATTATACGCCTTGAAAAATGGCTGAAAACCATACCACGTGTTGATCCATATGTTATTACTGAACTCTTTAATGATGTATTGTGGTCTTCCTTTGTGATTTATATATATATATATATATATATATATATATATCATTTCACCCGCCAAAACGTAATAAAGTCACTAGGACGCAAGGGCTTACTGAGTATTAGAGAATATCGGAAAAACTACTAAGAAGAGAGGGCAACAAAAGTATAAAGATTAGGAAGACAGAAGATAACGACTGACATTGCTTTTAAATTTTTGAAGGTCAAAGTTCGCTGGGAAGTAAGAATATATATATATATATATATATATATATATATATATATATATATATATATATATATATATATATATATATATATATATATAATTTAAATAAAAAACAGGCCACTTTAAGGTTCCATGTAATAAATTATTTCATCACAGCCCTTTCAAAGGACTGCGGATCATCAGACTTAGGTTTGTAAGTAAAGTCTGATGATCCGCAGTCCTTTTAAAAGGGCTGTGGTGAAATAATTTATTACATGAAACCTTAAAGTGGTCTGTTTTTATTTAAGTTATTTGCTCTGGATTTATATTGAGCTCTCTGGATTTTATCCTCCTTAGGTTTTACCCATACGGATTACCTAGTTTTTTTTTTATAAACTATATATATATATATATATATATATATATATATATATATATATATTACAGTTCCAAGATGAATTCCCATGATATGCAAACTACTTGCACAAGACATTATATCTCGTGTTATTTTTTTCACCATTTGTCTCTCTATTCTAAACAATAATGAAACTTTTTTGTTCATTCGTCCTTGACAGAAAAACTTGTCCAATTCTATCATATTGCTGATCTTGTTCTATTGTCTACTCCCGGTAGACACCATATTCAGTAGACGAATAGGAGCAAGAAATAATATTATTCGTCAAACCACAACTTTTCCACGCCATAAAACAAGTGCCATCTTCCTATTATGCAAACTAGACCATCTTACCTTTTGTCTTGCCACATATTCATAAAGCAAACAGTATTTGCATGAGATGATTTGATGTTTCACATTGCTTGCCAGACACATGCTCTACTAAGCAGACGATTTTCTCGCTTCTTTCTTCCTTCTTCATATTAATTTATTTGTCTTTGATTGTTTGGTCGTTGTTTTTCCCCCTTGACTCTTATGCTATTATTGTATGAGGGTCATTGACGATTGATTAGAAAACATCGATATTCGATCACAATAAAGGTGCTATCAAGTGAATGAAGCGATGGCAAAATAAAAGTGTTAATATATTCTTCTATCAATACTGTTGTTATGAAGAGGTGTCTTAAATCGATTTTGGCTTCATCTTCTTTAAAATCATCTAAACTATGAAGTGTGCTTTGTTTGTCTCTGATGAGTAGCTGTTTTCTCTGTTCGTTGTCTTGACCTGATTTAAACTAGATTCCTAAAAGTTAAACAAGTTTTCATGAAAGCAGTAAGCATGAACTATTTAAATATTAGGTTGTGCTGAAAATAATTTCATTATTTTCAGGTACAAATCTATGACTACAGCATCTACTTGCCATAGCCTAGTATATGTACTAATTCTTTCAGGCGACGGAATCTCCAGTATTTTTACTATATTCCAGAAGAGTTAATGGCAACACATTTACCTCCATATATGAACAACCATTCTTGGTTTCATTGTCTCACTCCTAATTATAGCTTACTTTTAGTAATCGGTTGGTTTCACATACTATTCTTAGCAACAGCTTCAAAGTATGCAATATACACTGTTCTTGTGTTTTCCTTTATGTCATGATTGACTCGGTAGAGATGTCTTAGTAAGATTGAAATGCATCTAAATATTGTTCTGAAGGATCGAAAATACTTTCAAATATGTCCTTGACATAATGAAGACATAGTGAGGGGGGCATTTTCTAATTTCCTCCCTCATTTTGTCTCTGCCTGCAGACGTGAAGAAATTGTCCAGCATTTAATGCCATAGCTCGAGATTAGAAATTAATAACAGTTCAATACCCTTTTCCTTATTTTTAACGATATGTTCATGTCATAATACATTGCTTAGTTTCTGGAAACCCTTTTTCATTATTTCAATGCAACTTCGGACTTATTTTTTTATATTTTCCGTCACTTGTTATACTTTAACGGGATAGGTGAATTTCTGTAGGTGCTTGATTTCGACATAGTGGCATAAAACAAAGGTGTGTCTTTTCATCAAGATTATTCAACCTTTACAATGAGGTGAGCCTGAGAGAAACAAAAGTCCTATGATTTATTATTGGTGGGCACAATTTTAAAACCATAAGATATGAAGATGACACAATGTTGATAGCAGACACAGAAAAGAAACTGCAGAAACTCCGAGAAAAGTTAGTAAAGAGAAGTGAGAAGAAAGGACTAACCATTAATTCTAAGACGATAGAATGTACGATTGTCTTCAAGAGGGAGATCCCAAGATGCGAAGTACGAATTAAGGATGCAAGTACGAATATTTAAATATCTGAAGAATGTTTTCACAGCGGGGATGGGGGTGGGCTTCCAAAAGCTAAGCAAAATATTAAGAAACAGGAAAATTTCGCTAGAGAATTATTGTTAGCGAGAATGCTGAAATGCTATGTAATGTTGCCCCTCCCCTATATGATAGTGAATGCTAGATAATCTCCTAAGATAAAAAAAAAAAGACTTGAGACAACAGAAATGTGGTTCTGCACAAGGATGCTGGGAATACAATGGACTGAACATGTGAGCAACGACGAAGAATTTCTTTTAAAGAAAATGGAAAAAAGGACGTTTTTACTTAGAATCAGAAAGGAAATGTTGAAATTTCTAGAGCAGATAATGAGGAAAGAGCGCTTGAAGAATTTGACACTCACGGGACACAATGAAGGTAAGCGGAACAAAGGAAAGCAGCAAGTAACCTGGTGAAATGACAAATGACAAACAAATGAATTTTTCGGTTACCTGTAAATTTGGGTGACATTACAGCTATCAACTCGATCATCTTTACAATTTTAAAAATATTTTAAATACTAATTTAACTTTTTAAAGCTAATGACTTGGACTGAAAATTCTAGGGTACATCATAAGGAAAGATGGCTTGGAGAATTTGACATCCACATGGCTTATTAAAGACGGGAGACAGAAGAAAGCTGTGAGTATCCTAGTTAACGAGTCTTGGTAAATGGTTGGTAGAAAATAAGTTAGGAACGATAGAAAAAAAACTTACTAAGAGTTACAAAAACAGGAATTTGTGGACAGCCATGATTGTCCGAGTCCTAAAATAACACGACAAGAAGTTTGAAAAAGCGCTCCTTTTAAGAAAAGCATAAAGTAAGATTACATCTTGACAGGTGCTTTTCTCGGATTTTCATTCATTTTATCTTTTTTTTTTTAATCGATTTCACTCCATACAAAACAGTAAAGCCACTAAGACACGAGTGGTTAATGGATGTGGCAGAATTAGGAGTAGAAACATTAACAATGAGCGGGAAGAGGAAAGAGTAATCAGGAGGACAGTAGATAGTGATTGACATTGCATTTAAATTTTTGGAGATTAAAGTTAGCTGGATAGCATGGAACTGGAAGGGGTTTTTACAAGCAAGAAGTGTAACAAAAGAAACTGTTGTTATAGAACATACAGCTGGATCTAGTCATTTCAACTGTAAAATTGTTATGGGAACTTACCCATAATAATAATGGACTATTCCTGACATTATAAATACTGCGCCTCTCAAGAGATATGAGCATATTGTAAGACGAGGAGAGATAATTGAGAGCATATTGTAAGGACACTGGAATAGTGATACTTGTCGAGACAACATAGTTCACTCTAACCAAATCTGATAGTCATTACTAATACTTCTACTTCTTTGTATTATATTTCTATTGTAATATATCTTTGTATTCTATACCCGTGTTCGTGTTATTCTTTCATTGGTTCTAACCTTGGACCATCACCGTGGTACAAGGAACTTGGACCATAACAAAAATGATGAGATCTCGACGCCAGTCTAATACTGCACTTAAATTCATAAAATCTAAGTACTATAGCGAAGAGCTCATCTGAACAATTACCATGAAATATTTACAGAAAAGACACAGGGAGGCAACCTTATAGTGGTGGGAAAGTAACTGAAGCCGAGATGCCAGATAAGGACCAATAATATTGCTGATTCTTATTTGGATTTTATCAAGGAGCTCTATGTAAATAGCAGGGTCACCGGACCTTATGTGACAGCAATATTCTAAGCATGGATGAATGGTAGAGTTATAGATATGTATGATAGATTATGGAGAGAAACATTTCTCGCACGACACACTGAACCGACTTTCTCAGCAGTTGACCTACCAATGAATTCTATCTGTCTCTTTTGACTCTTTCTAATCGTTATATCCCTTTGGGACGTTGACAATCACGGCTTTCAACAACTCTGGGGCAATCTTGCTGGTCCTAAAATACGCCATATAAACCGAATTTGTATTTCTAATGATATAGATGCACTTTTATGTGATTCTACTGCTATGTATTTCAAGATTTTTTTTTAAAAATCAGAATCTGCAATATTATTGAACATGCCATGGCATTTCAAATTTAATCAATTTTCCATCACCGTAACATAGCATCCGTGTGATGGTTCCTTGACTTCATGAATTTAAATGCAGGACTAGATTGGCACTTAAGTTTCATCAATTTATTGTTGAAAATTGTTAAATGAAACCGTGAGTTCTATTCTTTTCTTCTTACACTTCTTGACTGGGGAACTCTCCTTTAGCTTCTTGGTTTCCTGCCAACTACAATCTTAAAAACATTTAAATGCAGTATCTGTCTATATTACCTTAAAGGCACATGTCACAGTGGATAAAAGCGTTGGTTAGATCCAAAACAGGAGATAACTGACATCCATTAGGCATGGCACGTGGAACTAGAACAGTCTACCCCAGCCCGCGAAATAAAGGTTCGACATTACAACCACCTGAAGAAGGCCGATGCGTACAACGGCCGAAACTTTGCGATAAATATGGCAACAAAGATGAAGACAATAGTCCGAATAATGTAAATAGTGTTTTTAAAAGCAGCATCAATAATCATCTTCTGTCTCAGTGAATTCTGTTCTGTTTATTGTCTTTTTCTCAGTTTCATTCACACTCAGTAACTCTTTGCGTCTTAGTGGCTTTATTGCCTTGAACTTAAAATGCTTAAAAAAAGTTATTTAAATATATTTAATGCATTTGTTACTATTAATTTTGCATATTTTCGACAGACGCCGTAATTACTGAATTTACTCGAAACTTAAATCGGCAATATTGGGTGCTATCGTCCAGGTTGAAAAGCCCCTGTTTAAATGAAAACAAACACATCTAGATTCTTTTTAAAAGATGATGAAGAAGGCGCAGTAGAGAATATATTTACTGATAATTCACAGAAAAAAATAATTTACCAAGCTGTGGTGACTTTCTATCTCGACTTTATAGAGAGTGCTGGCATACTGCATCTCTGTTTCTTATGCCAGCTGCTCGGCAGTGGACAAAAGAACCCTCCAAAGGATTTTAGTTATTGCCCAGAAAATTTTCGGCTGCTTGCTGATCTTCTGGGAGGACATTTTTAATTCTTGTTGCGGCAACATAACAGAGGACATTATGAAAGATAGCACCGATCCCGGTTACCACTTGTTTGAACTTTTCCCCTCAGAACGACGTGTTTGGTTCAATTAATTCTAGGGCAAAGCTTTTATCCTTGGGCCCTGCGTAAAGTGAACGCTGCTGCACACTGACAATTTTCAACATATTTTAAGTGCATTACTTTTCTTTATTCGATGATCTGCGTGTTTTCTTTAGCTGGTTTGTGTGTGTGTGTGTGTGTGTGTGTGTGTGTGTGTGTGTGTGTGTGTGTGTGTGTGTGTGTGTGTGTGTGTGTGTGTGTGTGTGTGTGTGTGTGTTGCACAATGATATGAAGAATAATTAAACACATACATTTTCACGTTGAACCTGAAAATATTTAAAATTCTAAATCCACACACGAAACGTATAGAGAAACGTTCGAATGTCACCTTTCAGAATATCTATATATGGCATAAATTTCAATTACGTGTGAAACGAAATCACGTATTGAAACCCTACCCCATGAAAAACACTACAGACTTTTGTTCCAAACCAATATAAATGCATTATTAACGGTTTTACGATAGGAATGCATTGAAAATCAGAAGAAAGTCATTGTTTGTGGTCAAGAATTAATGCAAGGATTATTGATAGAATATTATTTTATATGTTTTATATAAATGCACAACTTTTGATTTTATTATGGAAATGAATTAAAAATCATTAAGGAGGGGAGTCATATTGTTTAGAAATTAATGCCAAGGTAAACGAAGATTTTTCTTAGCAAAGAATTGAATGGTCTTTCACAATATTTATTATTGTTATTATTAATATTATTATTATGGTTGATATTATTATTATTGTTATTGTTGTTGTTATTATTATTATTATTATTGTTATTATTTTCTTTGATTTCTGGCGTTTACACATTTCTTTCCGGGTCCCGCCCAGGGACCTAAGGTTAGAAATGGCGTCATGACACTTTCCACTGACAAAAAAAAAAAAAAAAAATGATTACATAGATAAAGCCCTTCGTAAAGTGTGGGCTGTACTTGTCAGAACAATTTTTTGTATCTCCTTGAGGCATGGACTTCCAGGTATCCCTTCAATTAGTCTACTGGAATCTTTTCCAACCAGTCCTAGGGCTCCAACTACAACAGGGATTGTTGATGTTCCCATATGCCACATTTTCGAGATTTCTATTTCAAGGTCCTTGTACTTTGACAACTTTTTGAATATCTTCAAAGATACATTGCAGTCGGCAGGGACTGCCTTATCAATAAGGAGGCACCGTTTTTGTTTGTGGTCTTTATTATTGTTATTGTTGTTGTTATTATTATTGTTATTGTTATTATTAATATTATTATTATAGTTATTGTTGTTATTGTTATTATTAATATTATTATTATTGTTATTGTTGTTATTATTATTATCATTGTTGTTACTATTATTAATATTATTATTATTATTGTTATTATTATTATTGTTATTGTTGTTATTATTATTATTATTATTGTTATTATTATTATTGTTATTGTTATTATTAATATTATTATTATTATTGTTATTGTTGTTGTTATTATTATTATTATTTTATTTGATTTGATACCCTCTCCGACTCATAGATGTTTTGGGCGGGTGATGATAACTATACCAGCAGCTTATAAGCACATCACTTTCCTCAGCGTATGAGCTATTTAAAGCAGTTCTGCCATATTCACACTCTCAGTGATGTTTCCTTGAGATGTCTATTTGATACAGTCTTTCAATAAGCTTTTTACTCGAGACCTTAGGTAAAGTTTTTCTTAGAAAATCATTGGGCATATTATTTTTTTCTGATTATGTAAGCGCTGTTCATTTGAATAATCACTTGTATCATAGATAGAGAGTGGATTTCCGGAATTTTCTTAATATGTGTATCATTATTCTTTTAAATAATTCCTAGTGTTCTTCTTCTTCTTCTTCTTCTTCTTCTTATTATTATTATTATTACTTCCTTTGATTTCTGATTATACACATTTGCTTCCGGGTTCCAACCAGAAACCTAAGGTCAGAAATGGTTTTATGACATCTTCCACTGATCATTTTTACAAGATCGCACACATTTTACATAAATAAGATCCTTCGTAATGTGTTAGCTGTAGTTGTGAGTACAATCTTTTGTATTTAT
>CAHIKZ030005341.1:1310000-1322500 GCA_903632075.3 Acanthosepion pharaonis
AAATGCTTCTCAGTGCTTCCTACTGACTTTTAAGCCTTTGATATGTCTTGTGAGTATTAAATTTTCCAAGCCCTTCTTGCTTATCATGTATCCAAGAAATTTCATTTGTCGCTTTATGGCTCTGAGTAAAAGTGTCTTTTTGTTTCTATTTTTATTAAAAGTTTTTCGTTGCTTAAGGTATTCTCAGCATCCTTCTGTAGAACCACATTTCTGTTGTCCCCAGTTTACTCTTCATCTGTGGGAAAATTGTCCAGTATTCACTGCCATATCTAATATCAGTTCTCCTATATGGCAACAAATACTGAACCATTACCATGTATAAATAAATCTAAGGAATAATCTAGCTATGTTGTTTTTTTTTTTCTTAACCAGCCTATATGTGGACTGCTGAAGGAGTGACATCCCCTGACCTATTTGGTTCTCATTGTCTTCGGGTTTTTTTTTCTTTTTGGTGTATCCTCTTTCTTACAGAATCATAACTGTTTCTTTTCTTGCACTTCTCGCTTGTGGAACTCTCTTGCTTTCCAACCAACTTTAATCTGCAAAAAATTGAAATGCAATGTCAATCGCTATCTACTGTCCTCCTAATTACTCTTTTCTCTTCCCGCTCATTATTAATATTTCTGTTTTTAATTCTTCCACTCCTAGTAACACCTTGTGGCTTTGCTGCCTTGTATGGGGTGATACCGATTAAAAATATGTATATAGATGGGTTCACTTGTATTAGGTGGTAGCCACTCTACGATAAGGAAAATTCTGAATTCAAACCTATGGGTTGATAGAGAGTTTATAGTACTCAATGCATGATTTGTTTTTGCCAGTTCTCTCAAAAAGTATGGCTCGTTCTACACAAGCTGTCACCACTATAAATTTTGTGCTGTCTAGATGCAACAATAAATTCTATGTTAACAGTTTCTTTTCTCACACTTCTCCCTCGTGGAACTCCCTTCTGGTCCCATGCTTTCCAGCCAACTTTAATCTGCAGAAATTTAAATGCAATGTCAATCGCTATCTACTGTCCACCTGATTACTATTCCCGCTCATTATTAATGTTTCTGTTCCTAATTCATCCACACCTTGTAACCCCTTGTGTCTTAGTGGCTTTACTGCCTTGCATGGGGTGATACTGATTTAAAAAAATGTATATAGATGGGTTCACTTGTGTTAGGTGGTGTCCAGTCCATGATAAGGGAAACTCTGAATACAAACCTAAGGGTTGATGGAGAGTTTGTAGTACCCTCTACACACAAGCTGTCACCACTATAAATTTTGTTCTGGCTAGATGTAACCGTAAATTCTATGCTAACAGTTTCTTTTCTCGCATTTCTCACTTGTGGAACTTCCTTCTGTGTTGTATTGATCTTTCTGATAACAGTCATTAAATATCATGTTCCTTGTTCCAGTGCCTTTCATGAAGCCAAAGGCAGGAAAATATTTGAAAAGAAAAGTGTGCAGAAATGGTATTTAATATCTAATAAACCTAATATATTGTGATGAGTGCTGAACAATTTCCTTACAGATGAAGAAGAGACTCAAAGAAACTGGGTGATTAGCATGCTAGTCACCCAGTTCATTCTTACTGTTGTGGTTTTGGTTATCTTACCTGTAACTTTATTGTATGCATAACTAACGAGAGTAAATATCAAAGGTAAAATAGCTCAAAAGTAGATAAGAAATAGAAAAAAAATATAAATATATTTTATCATCATAGCTTTGTAAATGAAAATTTTGTATACCTGATTCCATGGTCCCTATAATCCACAACAGAAAGTGCTTCTTCTGTCCTCGCTTTGTAGATTATTTGGAAGATTTTATGTTGCTAAGTTGGCAAACTTTGTTGACTATTGGCAATCAATTCTACAAGAAGATTTTAGTAAAATTTAAAAAATAGTTTTATATAACTAAAAATTACCAAGGGAGTATACAGTAATAGTGATGGCAAGAAAAAAAAAACATCCTTTTGGAACAGATTTCTTACGGATATGTTTGTTAAAATTGACAGGACAGGAGGATTTGGTAACAAAGAAAAAAGGACTGAACTTCTACGTGATATCTGTCCCCCTTTACAGCAGCAAATGTTGGACTGTCTCCTCAAAGATGAAGAAGAGGCAACGGAGGTATGGATCTATAGAAGAATCTAAGGATATCATGGACTGAGTGTGTGAACAACAATGAGGTTTTGGAGAGGATGCAAACAAGGAGGAGGCTTATACTTAACATCAGGAAGTGTTAGCTGAAGTTTCTGGGACACGTAATGAGAAAGTAGGGCTTGTAGAATTTGATACTCACAGGTCGAATAGAGGGAAAGTGAAACAAGGGAAAGAAATGTGTGACATACCTAGCAGGCTTAAGCAAGTGGATGACAGAACATGGTCTGGGAGAAGGTGGCAAAAGGACAAATCTTATTGAGGGATAGGAGGAAGTGAATATCTGAAGGGACACAATATATAAAAGAAGTAGAATCACTAATAACATCAACTATATACTAATTAAGAAGGTAAAATTGAAAGTAAGTTTTATTATTTTATTAACTGAACAATATTGACTTGTACTCTTGAGCCATAAACCCACAGCTAGGGATGGAATACTTTCTAGCACTCTCTGGTGGTGAATTTGGAGATTGTTCACTTCATTACATTGCAACTTCACTTTGCCTAAGATACAATATGCTGGCTAAACAGGCCTCATGATGAATATTTGGTATATTCTAGATCCCTTGTCACATATAAAAACATGATGAGTTGTGGTACACTCTGCATGTTTTTTTTTGTTATGAGTCTCTCCAAAATGTGTAGCTGGGCCAGCACCACTTTAACCAATTTCGTAATATAACAATTAAATCTGGCCTACATAATAATGACTGTTAATCTCTCAGATTTAAAATCAACAGCCAGCTCTTATTAATCCAACCTTTTTCCAAAAAAAAAAACTGAATATCTGACATGGATAAAATAAACAGCAGAGTGTCTTCAAGAAATGCTCCACTTTTAGGTCCTTGTGTTAGACTAAGCTAAATTTAGTAAATAAACCACATTGAGCATGTAAATCTAGAGAAAATACAAATATCCAAATATGGCACAAGGATACATTTTGGAGCAGTTTACCAGAATTAAGCTCAATGTACTTATTCAACATCTCCTTTGCCCTAAAAAAGATTTTCAGATAACAAGTTAGTTCCTTAATTTTAATATATTTCATAACGAAAATACTTTAGGATAATTACAGGTGCACTACTTTTTATAAACAGATGAGGAGGCTTTAAGGAAAATTCTGTTAAGAATCAGAAAAAGAGAACTAAGATTCTGGGGAAAGAAAGCTTGGAAAAATTGACTCACAAGGCACATCAAAGTCAAGAGAAAGGGAAAACAGCAAGTAAACTATTTGATAAGTTTCAGTAAATGGATGCAAAAAAAACTATCACAAAGAAAAGATTGTAAAGCAGCAAGTGTTAATTAGTGCAACAAAAGCAGAAAGTTGTGGAGAACTATCATCTTCCATTTCCTGAATGAACATGACACGCACATTATATACCATTTGAATACACTTCATCACTGAAATCATGACAGAGTCATAGTTTTTATTAACAGTGATAAGGTTAGAAAAATCAGTGTGGTTTTCTCACTTTCATAATTGGGTATTTTTAATCACTGCAATCAGTTGCAGTCATGTTGAAGTCAATTAATCATTGTAACAAGTGTTTCATTACCATTCTGTAAAGAAAAAATCTCTCCAGAAAACAAAGAAATGCTATTAAATAAGTCAACTAAAATTCAACTGACAGGGCCAGAATTAGATATAAACTAAGCAATATTTACATTATTTATATTTAGACTAATATCCTCATCTCTGCTGCTATTATAAGAACGTTTTGGCTATTCTGTCTTCTTGGCTTCTTCAGGTGTCTGTCAGTCCAGGTAAGCTTCAGGGAATTTTGAACTGAACTCTTTATTTAATCTGCACAGGTAAATTGTTCTCCTTTCACTGTATATGTTTAGGGATATCTAGTCTTGTTCTTATTTAGTACTGTTCAGTTATTGCTCACCCCGTTTCCACTGAATTTAAGCCTACACTATCCTGCCTAGAGATTTAGTTCACGATTACAATATTATCATTATTTATATTCAGACTAATATCCTCATCATCACAGTGCTTTGCATGTTGTACTCTCCAACCTTCTTCAGGTGTCTGTCAATCCAGGTATGCTTCAGAATATTTTGAACTGAACTCTTTATTTAATCTGCACAGGTAAATTGTTCTCCTTTCACTGTCCATGTCTAGGGATATCTAGTCTTGTTCTTATTTAGTATTGCTCAATTATTCCTCACCCTGTTTCCACTGGGTCTAAGTCTACACTATCCTGCCTAGAGATTGAGTTCACGATTACAGTGTTATCATTATTTATATTCAGACTAATGTCCTCATCATCACAATGTTTTGCCCATTATACTCTCCAACCTTCTTCAGGTATCTTTCAATCCAGGTAAACTTCAGGGAATTTTGAACTGAACTCTTTATTTAATCTGCACAGGTAGATTGTTCTTGTTCCATTGTCCATGTCTAGGGATATCTAGTCTTGTTCTTATTTAGTACTGTTCAGTCATTGCTCAGTCTATTTATACTGAGTTATACTAAAAACGCATCAGATGAGATATCTCTAAACATGGACAGTGGTAGTATAATTCTACTGTAGATTCAATAAAGGGATCAGTTTAAAATTCTTTTAGGGTTACCTAGATCAAAAGACACTAGATGAAGACCAGAAGCATTGCAAGAGTACAATAGTTCAAGTATAAATAATGTAAATAATAATCTCCTCATTTCAGTAATCCAGGTAGAAAATTAAGCAAATTACAAATTTACTGTCTTAGTTTGATGTGCATTATCTAATTAAGTCTTCTGTAGCTTACTATAGCTTAAGACTTCATCATGTCTAAGTTCATAAGTCTTTTTTAAATATATGCATGTACATAGAGAGAGATGCATGCTATAAAGCCAATGTTAGTCAATTTATTGGTGGAATAAATTCAGTACAAATAGGTGAATTACTGCTACCTGGTGGTTTGCAAGAAAATCCATTAACCAACAGAATATACATATTTGGAACCAAGAAATTTATATCACCAATAAAACTAGTTATTTGTGCTATGTTGCATCATGTAAGGATATCCAATTAAAATAACAATACAAAAATTATTTATCATATTCTCAAGCATCTTTATAGGTCATCAATAGGAATATCTTTGATACAATTTTACAAACCTGTATCTTTTTTTAATCATTTCACCCAAACCAAGGTGATAAAGCCACTAAGACACAAATGGGTTACTGAGTGTGAAACTGAGAAAATGTAAATGAGGAGAGATGACAATAGAAAAACAGGATCCAAGCAGAGAGAACATGAAGATTGACACTGCATTTAAATATTTGAAGATTATAGTTGACAGGAAAATGTGAATCCTGAAGAGATTTTCACAGGCAAGAAGTGCAAAAGAAGAAACTGTTTGCATATTTCCAATGGCTATATCTAGCAATTTCAGTAGTAAAAGGATGAGACCTAATTTCCAATCGAGTACTGCACTTATATTTGTGAAGTTGTGGTACCAAAGAGGAAAGCTTATTCTTTATTTCTGTCGCATCAAGTCTCCTATTTATTTGTTAGGATACTGATTGAGATTACATAACCTTTGAGCACTCCTATTTTTATTTCCAGGAGGTATGGTGAAGTAATAGATAGTGGCTCAAATTGGAAAATTGAAGAGCTGAGTTCAAATTCCAGTCAGATCCATTATATTCACTTGGGAAAGGTATGAATCCTCTTCTTCTCCCCACCAGCTATGGATAAATAGCAGGACAGATAGGATTCTATAGACTTGGGTGCAAACTCATCTAGGAGAAGGACAACTCTGAATTCAAAACCTGGTTGTGGCTTGTGCAGTAGGCTAACAACCTACTCATGTAAAAAAAAAAAAAAATGGCTTGTTACAGAAACTACAATATTTTGTGGCCCCATGTTCCCCAAGGAATTTAAAGGCATACTTATATATATATATATATATATATATATATATATATGAAAATTTCTCAGAGTTAATCTGTAGAAAAGACAATATTTATAAATATAAATGACAATAGGAAAACTGTGGTTATTGCTGATGCATTTCATCCAATGTGGACTATCAATTAATTAATTAAATTTAATTAAATTCATTTCGCCTTTTGCTTTTGAAAAGTCCACATTGGATGAAATGCATCAGCAATAACCACAGTTTTCCTATTGTCATTTATATTTATAAATATATATTTTGAAACATGAGAACTCTTATGTAGCAAAGGAATCATTTTTTTTTAAATAATTATAATACATATATATATATATATATATATATATATATATATATATATATTTGTCTCAAACAAATTTTTCCTGTTTTTAATATTACCTCAGCACCAATCTAGTCTGTTTTAATAAATTATATAGGTATTTATAAGTTACTTCAGTTCATAGGGGTGAAATGATTAAAAAAATATACTAAATCTGACATGGAAGTTAATGGTAAAAGAAAACAATGTTGTGGGGATCTTTTCAAATGAGAAGTTCTCATCCACTTTAAAAATCAACATTTTTTGTTCATGACTAGTAAAACATTGAGCATTGCAACTAGTGGTAATTTCACAACTACCACTTCACTAATCTAGTCCATTTGAATAAATTATAGAAGTACTTATAAAAGTTACTTTGCTTCATAGAGAAACAAGTGGGTAAGAAAACTATATTGCAGATATCTTCTGGGTGGGTAGGGTTTCTTCTTTTATAAGACACTAGCAGTAGAACCCGGCATTGCCCGGGGATGTAACAGTAAGAGATAGATCAAGTATCGACCATCATAAAGACTGAAAAATAAAATTGACAAAGATTATTGTTTAAGGTTGACGGACACGCATGTCTTAATTAGTTTTTTGGGTTTTTTTTTACGAATTGGTCAAACCCAAACTCGAACAAAAACATTGTTTTCAATCGTTATGAGTCTACCGATTGAATAGAATTTTTCAATTTTATTATAAACAATTGTCTTGTAAATGGAATTTTTAAAGCGTTCTGAATGTAAAAATAAAGAAAAAAGTGTGCAAGACAATAAGAAACACTACCTGCCAAAAAAAAGTGAAGTTTTGTTGAAATTGGTTGAAAAATGTAGGAAATCCGATCCCATATATAAACGAACACACACACAAACAAACAACCTGGGTTTTATAATAAGTATAACTCGATAACTCGATATTAATAAGTATAACTCGATATGAGTTATCCCCCTTTCAATAATGCCTTTTAATCATGTTTTCAAATTGATTTCATGCAAAAACAATTGTGTTTTTCCAATTTTTGGCGCTGTCAGAACCACCGCAAGGTAATTTTACATAGTCTTGTGAAGTCTTGTTGAAATTGGTTGAAAAATGTAGGAAATTCGATCCAATATATAAACGTACAGACACACACACACACACACACAACATGGGTTTTATAATAAGTAAGATGTCCTTTCATGGCAAAGGTGAGGCGATCATGGTTCTTCACGAATTCCTACTGCCTGTAGCTGCAAACAGTATTTGATCAATAACCATCCACCACTTCCTGTTCTGGCATCCACTTACACAAGCTCGTTAGGCATACTGCTCACTGCTTCCCTCTCTCTTTCTTTTGCCATCAGTATGTCTTTTGAGTGTCAAATTTTTCAAGCCCTCTTTTCTTTAATATGTCACATTTCAACGCTCTTTTTCTGATTCTAAGCAAGTGTCCTTTTAGTTTCCATTTTCTTTAAAACTTTCCATTTGCTTAAATGCTCTGTCCATGGTAATCTTTGTATCCTTCTGAAGGAACACAAGACTCTTCTTCAGCTGCATGGAAATTGTCCAATATCACTGCCATATAGGAGGACTGATATTACATAACACTTCATCACTCTTCCTAAGCTGAAATTTTAACTCTGTTGATTTAATTTTTCTTTACAGTATCTTTTAAACCACATTTCCCTTTTAATTAATAAAAAAAAAAACACCAACTTAAACAAACTTTTCAATTGTAATTTATTTTTAAATAATAATCATATATCAAATATTTTTAAATATTACAGCATGGAGGCCAAAATAAAAACAAGAAAACAAAAAAAAAAAAACAAAAAAAAAAAACAAAAATGCAACAAAGTTATTTTTTTCCAGAAATAGGGGACAATACAAAACCTTTTTTAACAATCAAAATTACATGACACATCTCTAAACTTACTATACTATCATAAAAAAATGTTGCATATATTGTGTGGGATTATTATTATTATTATAATTATTATTAATAGCATTAATATCATAAGTATAGTGTTGTTTATTGTATGGTGGTAACTATATTAGTGTTGCAATGTTTATAATAACTGATTTTTTATTCTTTATTAGTGGGAGCATTTTTATTATCTAAATATTTTAAAAAGAATATTATTAGATTATATTTTTTTGCCTTTAGACAAATCTCTCCACTCCCAGAAAATGAAATAGAATGGAAACATATGTAAAAACACTTAATTTAAAAAAAAATTGAAATTGGTGTGAAAAAAGAGAAAAATAAAAAAGAAAATTGCAGCAACAAATTGTTGATTTTGTTTGTGCATTTTTAATTTATTTGATGTAAAAACATAAAAATAAAACTGTTAAATACAAGAGAATCTTTGCCTGCTTAAGTTATTTTTTTTTATTTAATCTTGTACAAGTTTGAGTTTCAGTGATAAAAAGAGTAACCAATAATTTAGTTACTGTTATTAATAGTGAAAATAATCAGGAAGAGAGACGAAGAAATGATAAAAAATAAACAAAAAAAAAAAGAGAGAATTTTGTAAATATATTTTTTAAAACATTTTAATTCATAGCCATGAAAGGAGTAAAAAAATTGGAAAACTTCTTTAACAAAGTATTTTAGGAAATATTCACTTTATTTGAAGTTTCAAGTCAAATTTTTACCCTTACTATTTTAAAAATGAAAAAATGAAAAAAAAACATTTGAATGGGGAAAATGAAGATCAGTGGATTTGAGTACAGACTGGAAAAATTTGTTTAAAAATATCAGTAGATTGATAAATAAAAATGGAGATGTAAACATAAAAGTTAAATTCCACCTCATAGAAATAAACAAGAGACTAGATGGATGAATAGAAAAAAAATAGAAAAAACAGATTAAAAAAAAAAAGGGAAAAGTAGATAAAAAGAGATAAAAAAGAGGAAAAGTAAAAGTGGGGGAAAAGACAAAGAAATGAAGGAAAAGAAAAAAGGGAAAATAAAAGATAAATAGAAGAAAAACAGACAAAAAAAAACAGGAAAAAGAAAAAACAGATAAAAAAGAAAAAAAACAGGAAAAAGAAAAAACAGATAAAAAAGAAAAAAACAGAAAAATTTAAAAAAAAACAACAAAAAGTACAATAAATACAAAAAAAGAATAAAAGGAGAGAGAAAAAAAAAGATACTAAAAAATAATTATAAGCAAGGTTAATTAAAATAAATAAAATAATTCTGAAAAATAAACTAATGCCCAGATGGACAAAGTATAAACTCTTACTAAATAAGACAAAAATAAAACCTATTACATCATAAAATACAGTAGAAAAAAAAAAAGAGAAAAATATTTTACCAAATGTTAAAAACAATATGGATTGTTTTACCCTCTTATAAAAAAAAAAGTGCAAATCTAAACTAATACAATATAGTAAAATTAATTTGGGTCATTTTTCCTACAATTTTATAAATCATCAGAAACTCACCTATATGATAATTTACCAACATTGATAAAATCTATCCTACAGATAGAGAGACTAACAGAGAACACCTTGTAATGATCTAATTTCAAATCCAACAGAAATTAATGGCTTTAATGCAAAAAAAAAAAAAAAAAAAAAAAGACACACAGATTTTTTCTTTCATTTCAACCAGAAGATACCAAGCTAGCAAATAAACTTTTGGTTTTAATTAACAAAACACACACATACTCAGTTTTGTCTTTCATTCTAACCTGAAGAGACACAAACCTAACACACAAAGGCAAAATGAAAATTCATTGTCATTAAAAAGTTTTTCATTTTGTCTCTCTCTCTCTCTCTCTATATATATATATATATATATATAAAGACAAAAGGAAAACTTATCTTAGCCAATGTTTCATTATATGATGGACTTTATCAATCAAAGGATGAAACATGTCAGCTAAGATAAGTTTTCATTTTTTCTTTATTCATATTGTCCTTTTACAAATATATTCTTAGTTATATCTGAAATTTTGCAAATATATATGTGTAAATATATTTTTGAAAATTGTGGTCAAGTATGAAACAGACTGTCATCACTTGGTGTTGACATCAGTGTCCAATATATATATAATTATTTATTTAAAAATAAAATTCCATCGCAACATAAGAGTTCTCATGTTTCAAAACAAGAGCCGAAAATTTCAATATTTTTAAATAAATAATTATATTTAGGCCCTACTTTTGTATCAAGCACTGTTTTTTAAAAATAATAACAAAAATACTAAAGAACTTTGGATTATTTACCTAACGAGTTCTTTCCTATTTTCTATATATTTTCACACACATATATATATACTTGCTCTATACAAGGTATTGATTACTTTTACCCTATAAATATAGCATAGCTTAAAAAAATATTGTATCATATTTAGCTCATGGTAAATAGAGCACACTCTTACTACATTTATAACCTAAAATGGTCTTTGAATAATTTGCATATATATCAAAAATGTGTCCAGGCTTTCTTCTCTTGTACTTCTTGCTTGTAGAAATCTCTTCCAGTTTCTTTGCTATCATGTCAACTATGATCTTCAAAAATTTAAATGCAATGTCAATCAATATCCTCTTGAATCTTAGTCTTTTAATGTGCTAATGTTTTCTCAGTTTCTTTCATTCTCTGTAACCCTTTGCATCTTGGTGGCTTTATTGCCTTGCTTAGGGTTAAATAATTAAAAGAAAAAGGTAATAAAAGAGTTTAATTTTTTGTCAAGACAAATTAAACACTTTGTATGAATTTTAATAAGTAAAATATAAAAGTTGGAAAACCTTTTCATGAGAATGACATTTTTCAAATGGCATTTCTAAAATTACATTTCTCAAATCAAAGAGGAGGAAGAGATTATATTTGGTCAGCTGACATTGCAATTGTTATCTGAGTAAAGAAAATACTGTTTGGTGAATTTTTTTCTACCTATACTTCTTAATACTTTAAAAATTAGTCATTTTTAAATGTTTTCTTCTTAAAGCAAAGATACTATAAATAGTACCCTTAAAAAAGTTTTAATTGTAATATATTTCTCTGATTATAATTAGGAACTGAAAAGCTACAACATTAACTGCTCAATTATTTAAGCCATTAAAGATCTATTTTTAAAAGAGAACATTGTCCTTTTTTTAGATATAGTAAAGAAAAGGAGATATCCATTAAAAATGACCCATCATTTTAATTTATATCCTCCTGGTGTAAGTTTAAACTGACATCTTTTTCCTTATATGTAAATTACAATTATAAACTACAATTTTGGAAAAAGTAACAGTCATTGAAATATATTGGAAAATTTGTAAGCTTTCATCTGAACACAAAGCAAAATTGCTGTGTAGAAAAATAAAGTGTCTGTTTAAGCTGATGCCAGGAGAATATGATGAAGAAAATGACATTCATATTACAAATGGGTGCAGCAGAGTTCATGGCCTGATCCACTTTTTGAAATACAACAAAAACAACCAGATTTATTTATGAAAATGCTTCTTGGTGGTTTTGAGAACCTTTTGGTACCCATTTCATAATATGACTGTCTTTATGTCTCACAGAATATTGGAGATTATTTGCTTTAGAAGAAAAAGCCTACATATTAAAAACTTTATTTTTAACAGGCAAAAAAGTAAAAATAGAAGATAAAGAAATCAATCAAAATAGATAATGAAAGTAAATAATTAAAAAAAAATTAAATTAAATCATATTAAAGCAGTTGTTTTTCAAACAGAGGTGGAAAATATATCAAGAAAAAAAAGAGAGAAAACATTTTCACTGTATAATCAAACAGCACTTACATTTTCATATTTTAAAAATAAGTAAAAAAAATGTCCTTACAAGCAATATGTTGTATATTAAAAAATAAAAATAAGACCAAATTAGAAATTTGTTTCAAATTTCTTTCGTCAGCTATTCAAAAAATTATATTCAATTGTTTTAAGTCATTTTAAGTAAATAAAAAAAATAAAATAAATAATAATAAAGAAAAATGGCCTATCTGAACAGAAAAGGTGGGGACATTTTTTAGTTTAGGGAGCATGTTTATAAAGGAAGTAAATGATTAAGTTATTTTTCAGAGGTAGTATTAAAATGAAATGATTTTTAAAATTCTGTACTAAAATATGAAGCCAGTTAGGAAAGAAATTCTGAAATTGAATTTATGATAATTTAAATTTAAGATGATAATCAGTATT
>CAHIKZ030005341.1:1327500-1352500 GCA_903632075.3 Acanthosepion pharaonis
GGTGTTCCAACAATGCACCTGTTAAGAAACTAGACAGCAGCTTGGAAGTCAACCATGATGAATAGCAGATAAATAAGTTGAAAGTTTCTTTAATTTAAATTAACAGTCTTATAGAAAGAAGTTTATAAATGGTAAAATCCATTTGTGGAGAGACAGCAACAAGAATATATATATATGTTTTGTTTTTGATCACAAAAAAACTTTACTTAAACAACAAATTTACTAATCAATTCTAAAACCTTTTGAAAGCATTCATAGTTTGTATTTAAAAATAAAATTAAAATACAACAGGTTTGCTGCCTACAAACAGAAATGATTGTTACAGTTTTTAACCAAATGGTTGTTTTAATTCCAAAGTTGATTTTTTAATTTTTTTTTTTTTAACTTCTGGTTCAGGGAGATATTGTCTTTTGTCATGCAAATGTCAACTAAATAACTAGCTCTTAAAATTGTACCGAGAAAAAAAATAATAAAGTTACAAGTTACACATTAATGTATTAAAATTAATAGATGCAAAAGAGAAACCATTTCTGTTTGTTTGTGTGTATATATATATATATATATATATATATATATATATATATATATATATAAAAATAAAATTACAATTAAAAAAAAAATGAATATTTTTCTGTTCCTGTCATAGGTATCCATATTATTATACTATTTGTACATACAAGTATCAATGAAAGTTATATGTACATGCATATATACATGACATTTTATAAATGTGTGTGATTTTTTTTTATGTTTTGGGGTCTATTCTACAATTTTCACTCTTTATCACAATTTTCTGGCTTCTTGTCTCATCATCCCACATTATTTTTTTAAAATCCAAGATTTATGTTTCAATAAGTTTTTAATTTATTACTTAAATTATTCCTTCCTCTTTCTTACCAAAAGATATGTATATTTTGTTCTAGTTTAATTAACATTAATTTTTACAAATCAGATTTAATCAAAATAAAGAGAGAGTGTTTAATTAAAATCTTAAAAATAGAGTTTTAAAAAAATATAAATTGTTTTATATTCTTCTAGATAATTAATACTAACAATTAATATTGAATAATATAAATATATCTGTCCTATAATAATTGTTACATCTATATACATATTTCATGCATGAAATGTATTAAATATTATGGGACAGATAGTATAATACAATCATGGAATATTTAAAGGAAGGAAAAGCAGCAAGCATTTTTGGGTTTTCGTTTTTGCTTTTTCTTTTCATTCTTTATAAAAAGTTTTTATTTACTTGTAACTGTCTGTTTGTTACACTGTAACGAATATCAAATTCTTTGGTAATAACTAATACTAGTAGAAAAAAAATATATTATAAACCAGAAGATAAAGAATGAGCCAAGATGGAAGAAAAGAGTATGGGACATAAAATGAAGCACATTTTTTTACAATGTTTGTCAACAATTATTGGTTTGGAAAATGGATCAACATCACAATACTGACATTTAAAAGTAAAAATCTTCATTTAGTTTATTCCTTCAATTCATTCATTTTTGTACTCAAAAATGAAAATAAACCAAAAAAAAAAAAAAAAAAAAAAAAAGAGAATGGAAGAAACCATTTGAAATGGATCCAAAATTAAGAAATGTTAACAACAGAATTTAATTAATTTTTAACTTCAAATAAAAAAAAGATTATTATTATTATTATTACGTTTATCATCAATCATTATAAATGTTTCAGCAATAGATACAGAAGCATAGTTGTAAATTTTTAATAAATTAAATTTTATGTTTTAAATATTTTTAATTTTACTGATTTTTATATTGTTTTCTTATATATCCGAGTTTTGTAGAATTAGCTTCAAATTTTATATGATTGGATTTTCCATTCCATATTCTTAACAGCCAATCAATCTCAAGTATAAATAATAAAAAAAAAATTTTTTTTTTTTTTAAATTTATATCTAAGACCAAAATATCAATTATCTTAAAATTAATTTTACTGTTATAGAAAAAATAGCTACATAAGCTTTAGAGAGTAAAATACAAAAATGGGATTAATTTTCTTTTTTTTTTGTGAAAAGGTAAAAACAGTGTTTAGACTGAAAATTATAAGTTCAAGCAAAAGAAATAGTTGTATTCTATTATGCAACATAGATTAATAATATCTGTTTCTGAATCATTTAAAGGAATCAGGTTTCCAGAATAAAGCCTCTGTTGTTAAATCCATAAATGTCTTCTAAATCTGGTACAATAATAGTTTTTAAAAAAATAATAAAAAAAAATATTTTTAAGCAAATTTCTTGAGGTTGCCATTAACATCAAAACTAACATATTTGTTTTATGAAATAATTTCTAAGTCAAGATATTTGACTATTATCTCATGTAAGTCTAATCCCAATTTTTATACAGATCTTATAAATAAAAATATAATTTTTTATTATTCAAAATTTGAATAGAAATTTAAGACACTAAAGTAAAATATAAATTCAATGACTTATTTTAATATCCAGAATGCATAATTCACTATAGTTTTCTTCTTTATATAGGGTCTACATATGCTACCAAAAAGTGGTAGACATCTACAAATTTTCTGTATATAATTGAACTCTATGCATGAATATAAATAAATGTAAATATTTATATATAAAGAAAAAAATTATACATATACTATAGACTATCAGTTTTGGGCAACCATCTGGATTTAATAATTAGTAAGTTTTATGCTTTCTGTGGTTTAATGAATTCTGATTAAGCTAGGGTACTGAAACTTTTTAACACATTAGTTGATGGTATTGAATCTTTTTAGACAGGTGTAACCTAAAATTTAAAATCTGTCAGCCTTAAAATTACCATTAGCCAGCAAGGTAGATTAAGCAAAAAAACTGGTAAAGTTTTAAGAAAACTTTATGCAATAAGGAGTTAATTTCATAGTTATTATTATTATTGAATATATGATAAAATCCTTCAGGGACAAAAAGTCTCTCTGTTCCAAAGTGAGCTAATAATTTTTGAAGGTGCCAAAAAACCTTCAATTTTTAAGCAATTCTTTGAAATCCATAGGATGGCTTGGCATATAGGGTATATCTAAAACCTTTTGGATATATATTTGATTGGAAATTATTTTCTATTTCCTTTGATCATCAAACAATACTATCTCAAGGAAACTTTTCTACTGACAGTCTGATAAGATCATCTATATGTTAGACAGGTATTTAACTGTCCATCTGTAAATACAGGTGAGTAGTACAAATAAAATCTGATTTTCTTTGGATTCCCCAGAAAAACCATAAGATCTTAGTAGGATTAATCATCAAACAAGTGTTAACTAAAGACATCACCTGCAGAATCTGACCTGACCCCTAATCAAAGAGGAATGACGGGAAGGTAGGGATGATTGTTACAAGAAAGTCCACCTATTCCTATAGGCACTCTCCTCACACTTACGAACTGAGAAAATTTACAGTAAAAAGAATCAGTCAGATCTTAGTTCAGATGCTTAGACTTGATTACTAATAAGAAGACAGTTGCCAGGGAGATCAAAAAAATAAACAAACAAAAATCTACAAAAGTATAAGGTGTTGACTTAGTATAAGATTCTCAAGTCATATGTATGGCAACAAGCTATAAATGCTAATACGCCATAAGACAGAATGTCGATTAAAAAATAAACCAATAAAAATGGAATCCTTTTTTAAGCAGAGAAAGTGTTGGGGTTAAACAAAAGTGCATAAAGATTAAAACAAAAAAGTATCTGGTACTAGGGACCCCATCGACACTGATGCAAACGTTGCCATATTGTTGCAGCCATTGCTATTGTGTTTAGTGTGGACGGGGATGCAAGAGAAGACTTGTTTTCTGCTGGTCTTATCAATCCAGATTGACAGAGACAGGTCTGACCAGCTACAAAGAATACAGAAGATTGGTTGAAACTGGGTCGCAAACAGATCAAATAAATCTGATTACTTCAGTGTGGTTGTAGGTGCTAAATCTCACTCAGCTGTCAGTAAGGTAAAAAAAAAAAAATCATCATGTGTCAGACTAAATATCATAAAAAAACTAAAAGCAAATAAAATAATGCAATTGGCTGCAGAAGGTGGCATATGCTATAAGCCAAGAAAATACTACCTGACCACACATAAACACTCAAGCTTCAAATTCAAACTGTTTGCTCACTATCTCTCCTTAAAATAATATGAAAAATTATAAAATCTTATGTAAATATGTAAAACATATCAGCACACAGAAATTATATATCACTTTTTACTATATTATATCTAGTTGGTATACATGTTTGAGTAAACATCCCTGTAGTTTTATTTTACTAACAGTGTAATAAATATCTACCTACCTAGAGATCTGAAATCTTAATAAATCTTGTACTCACTTTTTTCAGTGCTTTAAAGCCAAGCATGTTTTACCATTAGGCTACAAGAAGTCATTACAATAAAGTAAGTCTTAATTACCCTACTTAGGAAAGGAAAAGAAGGTTCTGTTCATATTTTCTTTAAGATTTTCAATCTCTAGGCTGGTAGTATAAATTAAAAAAAAACAAACATGTATTTCTATTCAAATAAATGTACCTAATAAATATTGTTTGTAGCAATAATATTGGATTTAAAAAGATCCATTAATTACTTAAAAATTACTCTCACTCATATAAACATTTTCCTCACTTTCAGTTGAAGTTTCATGCACAATGCAATCTTCAGGTGCTGAGTAGAGTCTCTACTTACTTTGTTGTAAAATATCTTTTTTTCTCTGATGAGATGGGCATCTAATCCCATGAAATAAATTATTACCAATGGATTTCTAAGGACTTTGCTTTCATTATTATATTTGCTCTGTTTTTACATTGAGCTCTCTTTAGATTTATATCTTCTTTGGAATGATCATTTCTAATTGTCAAATTATATATATATATATATATATATATATATATATATATATATATATATATATATATATATATTAAACACATAAACATATACAAAATGTATAAGAATAGCCAAAGACCTTTATAAACTTTGATTCAATTTTAAAACATTTGATTTATGAAGCACTTATTTAAGTTTAAAAAGCTATAAAATAAGCAGGCATTTTTTACTATATCAGAATACAGCAGAATATGTAACTACTGTATCTTTTCTTTCAGATAGCTGTATTTTTTATTTTAGTTATTGGAAAGAAGAAAATGGTTTGTAAGTGAATCAACTATAGAAATGTATAGAAGTCTCTCTCTCAAAAAAAAACCCCAAAAAACAATCAGTTATCTACCAAATAAAAATTGATAAAAATCACTTAATCATCTTCAAAAATATGAAAAATATTTAAAAACTAAAAATTACATATGTATCTATATTTAATTCAAGTTTAATTTTTGCAACAAATTTTAATAAATCCCTTTCCTGATCCACAAAAATAGACTGGCGTGTTAATCATGATTTCTTGTTATTTACAGTTAATATTAATTAGCAATAATATACATGTATATTCATATATTTGTGTGCTTTTAATTGATCTGAGAGAAAGGTTTTCTTGGTACTGATCAATAGATAATAAATTAAATAACTTTTCAAGTTATAGACTTTATAAGACTTAAGAAACACTATGTAAGTATCCAATTTTATATGAAATTCTATGTACCCCATTATCCATTTTTCAGTATATAAACATCAAAATTATTTATATAAATATATCCTCAAAAACTATCATACTTACCAAACAAATACAGCAACTCCAAATTTCTTCATATACTATATCTGTAAAACCTAGATGCTTTTAGATGCTGAAAAATTGTTCACTAATATTTCTGCAATATATACTATAAACATTATTTTGCAATGTGAGTGTACACTTCTCCTTCCCACATTTAAAGATTAAATGTATTATTATCTAAGTTTTTGCTAGCCTGTCTTAATAAAGTTTGTTTCCATATCAAAAATTTGTAGTACAATGATGTTGCTATGAGGTCTCCTCTTGGACTAATATTTGCTATATGTTTCTATGTAGTTTTTTTTCCTTTTCTTCCTTGTTATAAGCTGATATGATTCAACTGAACAAGTGAAGGTACATATGATACATTTGAGAATATGTTTTACATTCATGTGTGCGTGTGTATGCATGCAATCATATATAAAAGGATTTATACAACAAAAGCAAAAAAATTTTAAGAATGCAGATGAAACAACTTCTTTTTGGGCTTTACAATTTATTTAAAATATACACTTTCCAGCATATTTTCTTTCATTTTAAATACAAAACTTATTACTTTTGATATCATTTCCTTTGCTCTGCTTCTTCATAGCATTTAAATAAAAATACATTTAACGGGTTTAACAAATAAATATGAACGTGGGGGCTTTTTTATGCTCATATAAAACCAATTCATCAAGCAATATGTGCATTGGGCACTTTTTCTTTTACCCATTTTAATTAATTCCTTTTAAGCATTTTAGTAACTTTAAAATTAAGAAAAAATTCTTCTTGTGTTTCATATTCAAAACTGAAAGAAAAAGTTTATTGATTTTTTCGAAAGTGAAAACATAAATATTTGGGAAAAAATACAAAAAAATTAACCTGTCAAAATAAAACCAGGTCAGTGTTTGTGAAAATTGCATTAAAAAATAATTTAAAAAAATAAAAATGAAAGAAAAGATTTTTTTTTTTCCAAACTTGGAAAAAATTTCAGAAAATGTTTCATCAAAATTTAGTTTTGACAAGTCTGTAGGATATTAAAAACATATTTAAAATTGTAGAAAGAGAAGAATTTTTAGAAAACTTCTTGTCAGGTTTTGTAATTTTCTTCAGCATCTCAGTATATAAGTCATACTGATGGTCTAAATGTTTCAATAGACAAATTCAAAATTCCTGGAATTAAAAGTTCAGTTTAAAAGAGCACTGAACTTAAAACTTCAATTCCCCGTGTAGGGTAGTTATGTATTGTTAATTCATATAGGAGAAAGAAAAGCATTCAAATGATGGCAAAAGAAAAAAATTGCATTCCTTAATTTAGTGACACCTATATAGACAAATCTAAAGAGTGTCATCGATTCCTTTGTGAGATAAAGATAATCCAGAGATAAACTGATATTATATTTTAGGATAAAGAATAATGTTAAAACATGTATACGTGAATACTATTAAATACTATTAAATTAAATACTATTGAATACTATTAAATTAAATACTATTGAATACTATTAAAGTTTAAATTTTTATGAACTACCTCAAGAAGATAATTTTAGTAACTAAATATATTTTACATACAGAACCATTTTCTTTTAGCCATCATTAAAGTCGAATTAAAAGAAATTTTTGGAAAAGTCATTCAGTTTAATCAGTGTAAATTCTTTGGTTTGAAATTAAATCTAATAATCATTTAATAAATATTACTGAAAACAATTTTTCATTATTTATTAACTGATATAAACCAACTATAAATTCATTTTAAATCTGCACTCACTTAAAAATGATGTTTACAAATGAGTTCTTGAAAACAGTCGTAGTTTCCTTATTACACACAAATTGAAATTAGTACAAATAGCTAATAGGTATTTTATACTAAGACATTTGTTAGGAAAATAAGAACAGTATGTGTGTGTGTGTGTGTGTATATATATATATATATATATATATATATTAGAACTGAGAATATTCATAAATAAATAGTAGTTTATTGACTAAGTATGGTACTATAGCCTGGTGGATTAAAGCATTGGTATGTAAATTTAGTGGCATAGCGAGTTCAATCCCTGGGCTTGGTAGTAGAGATTTATATTCAATGGAAACAGAACAAGCAATAACCAAGCCATACTAAAAAAAGCACAAGATACCACTAGACATGGACAGGTGAACGAGAGAAATCTATCCTCTATAGATTAAATAAAGGGTTCAGTTTGACATTCCCTGAAGGTGGCTCAAATTGATAGAGATCTGAAGAATTTGGAGGGTACAACAGATGAAATATTGTGGTAATAACAAAGATGAGGATATTCATTTGAATGTAAGTACTATTGTTCAGGTAGATATATTGTCTTTTTCCTTTCTTCTTTGAATACACTATAGTAAATAAGTAAACCTGTTAAGAATTTTGAGAACAATGACAAAAATAATAGAAATCATTGACTTGGCAAAAGAGAATATGAGATATAAAGACAATTGTTTTCAGAGCAGAAAAGATTTTGCCATACGTTATCCATTTCTTTCTGTGAATTATCAGAGTGTTAAGTAAATAATTTAAAAAAGTTATACTAAATTGATAGTAAGACAGTCAAATAGATATGTCAATAAAAGCCTTAATATTGTTTTAAAGAAAAAAGTGAAAACTATCATTATGAATATTGGGATGTCAAGTGGTTTTGAAATTCACTACTTGCAAATTTATTTCTTATATATATATATATATATATATATATATATATATATATAGAGAGAGAGAGAGAGAGAGAGAGTAAAACAGTATTTGTAAGATTATTTATTTATGTATAGATTCTTCTTCTATGTGTCTTGATCTTTCAGGAACTTGGCAATCAGAGCTTACTTCAACTTCCCGTTCTTTGATGCTCTTAGAAAAGTTTGTCAATAGCCATGAATGTTCTTGTGAATGATATTGGAGTGGTTTTCTATTACCTTCTCCATGGTGTTTTTATTGAGACACTATCTCCAGTTAGCAGGCTGTTAACTAAAAAATTAGATTACTGCTGCCACATTTGGGTTGGAGCTGCCTAGTCCTCACTTTCCAGCCTTGTGGGTGATGAATTATTTTCCATTCTACAATACCTATCCTATCAATAAAATCCTCCTGCTACTCTATTGCTATTTCCATGGAAGATTTTCTAACAAGCTAAATTACTTAGCTCTGAGGTTGGAACTGGTAGACACTAAGACACACAATGCCATGAACAAATCATTCCTATTTTCCTGATATAGCTTTTTCAAGAACCACTGCTTTGTGGAACAGACTCCTGGGAGAATGCTTTCCAAATCACTACAATCTTAAACTCCAAAGTTAAAAGTCCAAATAAAATAGCCTCATCAAATGTACATTTTCTCTTGTGTGGATGCCATGCAGCACAAAACTATTATCTATATACAACCATTTTCTCAGATCAATGATTAAATTCACTTAAAGTGGATGAATCCTGTAAGTCTTAAAAGAGGACAACCTTTCTTATCAACTGGTGCTACAGAAACCCAAAGAACTTTATCAAATAACAAAAACCACATTACTTGAAGACTTCCAACAGCTGCAGCAACTAAAATAGATAACACATCTAAGTAGAAGAGAAATTAATGATATAATCAAGGCGTTAACTTTCCACACTACTTTAAACAAAGGTTTTGAAAATAAATAAAGTTCCATTCATGATAGAAAAGTCTAAGGTCACTTCGGCACGGTATAATGATTAGTAAGCTTGTATTACTAGAACAATTATGACTGAGTAGTAAGTTTGATCCTCACTGGATGCCTCATGTTATTAGCCTTGTGCCAAATCTAAGCTGCATTTAGAAAACCACCATACTAGAAAGAGCTATAACAGCTAGACTTGAGAAGATTTTTTCATGAATAAGTGTTTTAAGAAAAAAATTATAAATATAGTTAATGAATGTCAAATGTTTCCTGTATGGAAACAGTTAATCCCACCATTATCCTTAGTTATGTTGATATATGTAGAGAAACACTGACTGCAAGACTATCATACATAACTGTGTATTTGGGCAGCAATCCTTCTTTTATACAAGTTTCATTAAAAACAACTGACAAGGTACAGTGGTTAAAACAAATACACAAATTATTAAATTACAACTTTGTTTTAACAGCAGTACCTTGTAAGCTATTTTTAATGAAACTTGCATATATATATATATAAATATATATGTGTGGATGTATTTGTATGTGTACTTGGGTAGCAATCCCTCTTTTATACATGTCTCATTAAAGATGACTGACAACATAGTGCAATTAAGCCTTTTGTTTAATTTTTCTTGTGTTTGTCTAAGTGTTTTCTTTTCTAGAAATAAATTGCATAAAAACTGTCCAAAGGTTCTGTATGTCTAAGTGCTTTTCAGCTATTCTTTTAGCCATTATCAAGGGTGATTTTTATTTCTATAATATTTCACGTGTGTGTGTGTGTGTTGTATTAATAATCTCTAAACTTCTAGGTACAAGGTGGAGTTCATGTATTTTACATATTTTTGAAAGTTATAATGAATAAAGATATCATGACTAGATATCAAACAAGAGGTTTCTTAACTGTAAATAAGAATATCAAAACATTCATCTCTTTATTTCAAATTGCTGTGGGCTGGGCCATAGTTTGGAGATCCCTAAACTATATGATATAAATTACTTTTATTTGGACAACCAAACCATGCCATATTTGCCAGCTAACCACAGTAATTATCTCTAGATAAAAAGTTTACTTAGTCAAGAACAGAGTCAAAACAATGAACTACTGTGAGGACCAAACTTACTAATCATAAAAACTAATTTATTAATCGTCACTATGCATATCCCTTTCTTGTTTCTACACAGGTTACAATTTAATTATTTATTAAACTAGCAATAGTCCTTAAGGTTAGCTTGTTAGCCATCACTATCATATTCACACCATTCATGGGTTGCAGCTTTTATATTAGTATACTAATCTCATTATCATTTACTCTTTCTTTTGTATTACATTCATAAGTATATTATGACTGAGTAGTGAATTTGATATTCACTGGGTACTCCATACTTTTGGCCTTGTGCCACATGTAAACTACACTTATTAAATCGCTATAATTTATATTATATTTTTATCTTTATAAATATGCTACTTTATGAAAATGTAATAACTTGGTAATGTTATTCAACTGTATTTATCCCAAGACACTGTAAATAAATTTATCTAATATCATAAAAATTATATGCAATAAATATATGATAAATAAAAAGAAAATTGTGTGCTTTGATATAACTTAAGTTAAATCAGCAACAATCCCAATCACTAAGCAGGTTTGATTTTATTAGTATTTTTTTAAATACTGTCCTCCAAATAAAAGGAAAAAATTCCCATGTTTATATTATTTTATTACCTTTCTTCTTTTATATTCCATATCCTTACAGAACATGGGTGATCATGACTTCCTGTCCTTATTACATTGGCCAGCATATTCCATACAAAAAATCTTAGTAAAGAAAGTGAGTTTACAATAATGATCAGGTCATATATTTCCCACTGAATAAAAATGGGTTGTCAAAGTAATTATATATATCATAACACTCTTGAGCGCTTAGCCTTGGAGCAGGTAGAATGGAGATCAAAATGTTTTAGTGGACTCAACAGTTTTCAATCTGCTTATCTGAATCATCTTCAAAAGGCGAGAGCAAGAACTAAAAGGTCAGCCAATCTAACAGTGATCTCATCTTACAATCCTCACTCTTGCTCCATGTGTGGCCTCCTTAGTGGGTCTTAAATGCCACTTAAGATTATCACATAAAATTTCATAACTGAATCAACTAAGCTGTCAGATCCTCATATGTCGAAACCAATGGGAGAGGACATTATTATATGCAGGTAGGTAGTATAGCAGTTACCAACCAGTACTGGCAAATGAATCTTCAGGCATATTTCAAATTTTGGACAAAACTATTGAAACTACTGCGTTCATTTCATAAAGCCCTTATCTATAGGAAAAAACTGGGAAGATTAATAAGCTCTTCAGCCTTGGAGGTAAATATACTTCTCATTTCAGACCACTTACCAACATGTCATGGGCCTATATGATGGAGGCTAGGTCTGTTATTCCCCATAGGCTTGGGAAAGTCTTGGATCAAATAGCAAATTGAAAATTAACTGATATTTTTTCTTTAGTTTTGTTCTTTTGAAATCTTTTTAAGATTCACCATCAGTTAACTGTCTTTAAAAAATTCAATCATAGAGAAATAAATAAATATGGAGTCTAATTAATTGATGTGGCATAAAGAAACTGGTTCTACATTAATGTTTGGTTTATTTTTGATTTCAAAAAGCACTTTGGAAGTTATATGAGTAAAGAGAAAAAGAGACACTAAAAGAAATTTGCAAAAAGATATGTCTAAAATCACAACTACATAATGTATATATAAAAAAAAAATTTGGAACTACCATGTCTATCAAAAGTAACATATGTGCTAGATTATTTTTTTAATCATTCCCCACCCCCAAGTAAGGCAATAAAGACACTAGGATGCAAGGGGTTACTGATAATTAAAGAAACAGAGGACAATAAAAGAACACGATTCAAAGATACAGAAGATTATGATTGACATTGCATTAAAATCTTTGAAGCTCATAGTTGGCAGTAAAGCAAAAATCCACTAGAGAGTTCCACAAGCAAGAAGTACAAAAGAAGAAACTATTAGTATGAGACTAGTTATCTACCAATTTCAGCAGTGAAATTATGAGACCGAGCTACCAATTTAGTACTGTGCTTAAATTTGTGAAGTTGAGGTACCAATGAGGAAAGCTTATCAGAAATTATAGACTCAAATTTAATTAAGATTATAAATAAAATAATATTACACTATAGTACTGAATGTATTACTCTTATAACTAGTAACTAATCTAATAATTAAAGATGAATTGGACAGTTTCTTAAATACCTTTCTAAACCATTTATCTTATGCACCAATGATACTTTTATTTAACTTCTAAGTTTAGTTATTGTTAGTTTATAAGAACTAATTATTATCAACATTAAATCATATTTTTAAAGATTACTTTATAATACCTCAAACATGGTGTTTTTTTCTTTTATTAATATTTTATATTATTAATATATTTAATATTAATATTATTGAGATATTTTGTAATTTTAATTTTTAAAGAAAATATGAATTTAAAAAAAAACGTTTCCTATTTTATTTTATATTAATATTCAAAAATTAAGTTAGTAGTGTTGTTATTTAAACTTTCTGTTTAGTAATAGTAGTTTCAAAATGTATTCAGTGTACCAATTTAAATATGCAAAATAGATAAGTAGGGTAATTGGAAGAGAGAAAAAGGTGAAGAAGGTGACAAAAAAGATACCTAAAGATTGTATTTTGCTTGAAATGAATATAAAACAAATCAGTTTAATAAAAAAAAATGATGACAAAAACAGAAGCTGATTTGCATGCTATGTAGTTATAGCTGTGCCCAGTAAAACTAATATAGTATTTATTTATAATAAATAATAAAAGTATTTGACTAATGTGCTTGAAAAGAAACTATAATGAAGACTTATTAAACAGATTATATTACCAACATAATTTACATATAAATACTTAAATTACTTTATTGTTCTTTCTGTTTACTTAGTTTTGGGGGAGACTAATTTCAAAAAGATGGTCAGAAATTGACCTTCTTTCTTTTTAAGGTAGATACTTCATTTACACTATTTACATTGTTTGGACTGTTATCCTCATCTTTATTGTCACATTTACAATGTTTCGGTCGTTGTACGTTCTGGCCTTCTTCAGGTGACATTTGCTTGAATTTTGAACTGAACCTAGAACAGTCAATGTTTTAATCTGTATGTTGGTATTTCTGAATGTTAGCAGATTGACTATTCTGGGTTTGGTTCAAAATTCAAAGAAATATCACCTGAAGAAGTCCAGAGCATACAACAGTCGAAACGTTGTGAATATGCAAATAAAGATGAGGACAATAGTCCAAACAATGTAAACAGTGTAAATAGTTAAATACCTCATCTCAGAAATATATATATATATATATATATATATATATATATATACTTCAATTTAAAAATTATATTTAGAAAAAAAAAAAAAAAAAAAAAAAAAACAAACAGAAAATAACAATTATTCCCACTTCTTTTGTCAACATTATCTTTCATAAATTCCTAAACAATTTTAGCCCACAGTGACTTTTCTGCAAATTCACCGAACACTATTATATCCACTCGCCCATCATTTAATACTTTCATAAACTTTAAAGTCACACACACACATACATACACAAATATGCACACACAAACATTTTATAAGAGGAAAGGGTTTTATTGTAAAGCCAACTTATTTTTTTGTTGTTATTGAAATATGCAAGTAATGTTTTAGATGATGATAATAATAATATTAATAATAATAGTAATAATAATGATAATTGTTGAAATAATTGGTATATAAAAATTGAATAAATAAAATGAATGAATAAAAAGGACAAAACAATTAGACATTGAAAAATTGTTATATATAATATTCATGATAGATGACATGTCAGCAAATATTTTTATTTATATATATATATAATTTTTTTGTTTTTATTTTTTTTTTTTTTTTTGCTTTCATGTCTCATCTCGTCAGTGAATTCGGGGTAATCGTGACTTATTTTGAAAAAAAAAAAAATCTGTCTTCTTTGAGCATGGTCCATTTGTTTTTTTTTGTTTTTTTTTAATTTTTTCTTTTTTTCACTCAGAGTTTAAAAAAAATAAAAAGAAGTATTACTTTCTTGTTTTATCTATGTTTTCGGAAATTTCAGATATATCTCAGATCTAAAAATCAATCAATTTTCACCTTTGCATAGATCAAAGGTAAATAGAAGTTTGTGTATCAAAATATTAAACAAAAAAAAATAAAATAAATAAATAAAAGAAGAAAAAAAAAAAAACAAATAGAAAAAAAAAACTGCAATTTTTTTTTTCCCCCAAATGTAGCAAAAGTTTGTTGGCCCACTGTTTTTAAATTTCTTTACATATTGATGAGAAAAAAAAAAAAAAAACATTTACCTACATTCATGTTGACTATAAAATAGAAAAGTAAGTAATGTCTATTCTTTAGAGTTGTATTCATATCTATAAAATATTTTATTAAATTATTAGCTATATCTGAAAATTCCATTTCAGGACATTGAAAAAGAATCTTCAAAAAGAAATTTCATTACTATTACTATTATTACTATTAATTATTATTATCACTATCAGAATTATTTTTATACTACTATTAATAAATTTTGTTTCATTTATGCAGCAATTAATTGTATTTAAATATTTTTCATATAAATAGAATTAGAATTTTTATTTATGGTCTTTTATCATTTTTACTATTATTTAATTTATTCATTCTAAGGGCGGGGATTAAAATATTTTTCACAGTGACTATTATTTTCTAGAGCCAATATTTTTTTAATTCCCAAAAAACAAAAATAAAAAATAAGGAAACATCCATTGTCATAGAAATTCAAAATGAAAAAGTACAAATAGTTATTTTGTAACTTATAAGGGAAAAACTTTACATTAAGTTTTCAAATACTTTCCCTTAAAAAAAAAGGGGGGAAAAAAAAGAAAATATTTTGAATTTTACAAAATGAGAGAAATAAAAAGAAAAAAATATGGGCATTTCACCCATTTTTCATACATAATTTATGTATGAGTTTTTAAAATTAGTAAGAATTAAGTAAACTTCAAAATTTTCTTTTAATTCTTTTATATTTACTATTATCCTACCACTCCGTTTCAAGGAGTCATTTTTTTCTTCCAGAAAGTTTTAAAATACAAATTTTGAAAATAAAAATAAAAATAAAATATGACTAAAACAGTAAACTTTGATCAGCAGAGCTTTCTTCTTTTTTTTTCTTTTTTCTGTAGTTGCTGTTCTATATTTAAGTCAATAATTCTAATAAATGGGCCAAATATTTTGAAAAGCCAAAGACAAATAATAAGTAGTTGCAGTTTCTTCTACTTCTCTTTCTCTCTCCCACACGCACACACAAAACAGTAAATTACTACTGTCCTTTTTTCTTTTTTATTGACCTATCCCATCAATATTTTTTGAAAGGATCAATATATTTTTTCACATTCAAGTTCAGGAATACTGAACAACTGTGACCTTATAAATCAGTAATTAATTAAAAAAAAAAAAAAAAAAGAAAAAAGAAAAAAAGAAAAAAGAAAAAAAGAAAAAGAATAAATAAAAATAAAATAAATAAAAAATAAATATAAATATCTAAAAAGAATAAAGAAAATTGGAAACATAAAAAAAAGCACATGGATAGATAATTTTCTTCCATGGATTCAACTTTACTGAAGACATCCTTTTTGGAGAAAAAAAAAATCTAGAAAATTACATACATTTGTATTTGTATGTGTGTAGATTATTGAAATGTAATATTGGAAAAAACATTATTTGTTATTAAGAGAGATGTGAAGTGATTTAATCTTGAAAGAGAAAAGAATTTAAAATATAGGAAACAGGTTTTGGTGGTTACACCAAAAAAAAAAAAAAAAAAAAAAAAAAAAATTTTTTTTTTTTCCTCATTTTGGAAAAATTCTTCAAAAACTGATTGAAAAAAAATTTGCAACTAATAAACAAGTATTTTTGCTCAGTCTGTGTTTGGGATTATCCGCTTCCAAAAACTCAACAGACAGATTGTTATGGAATAGATATAAAGAAAAATATATATATATATATATATATATATATATATATATATATATATTTTATGTTTAGTTTTTTTTTTTTTTATATATATATACTATTTGTGTAATTAATTTTTGCTTTTTATTTTTTTCTTTATCAAGAAAAAAATTGTTGGGATAAAATGTTCTAATACAAATCAATATCCAGACTTATTTTCTTTTGTTTAATGTGTCTTTTTTCTTTTTTTAAGTAAAGTCATTTGTCATTGTTCACTATCTTGAGTCTAACCCATAAAAACAAATAGTACATAAGTCCAATGTCTATAGGGTTTTTCAAGATATTTTTTTGTTAAACAATCATTACAGAACTGCAATAATTAATAAATGTTGGCCAAATTGTCAAGATTCTTGTTTTAGAATGTCTGTACAGCAACAACAAAATAAAAATATTAAAAAAAACAAAAAACAAAAAAACAAAAAATACAAGTATAATTCAAAGTAGAAAAGTCTTCTACATAAAGAAAGATATTTTTCTTCCTTTCTTCTTTTTAGTTGTTGTCGTTTTTGATGGTAGGCATTACATGTCAGAGTCAGTTTGCATCTTGGTTAGCCCAACTGAGACTTTGCAATTTTTGTCTCTTCCAGATTTCAAAAAACATCATTCCTGGAAAGAAATATATAAAAACCATTTACACCTCACAAATATGTGATCATTGGTTCAGATAGATAGTATATATGTGTGGTGAGTGCAAGAGATTAGAGTGTGTATATGCATGCATGTATATATTTTACATCTGGTTATGTGAGTGTGTACTGTATGCTATCACATGATTTTGTGTATATCTTTGGCCCTTATAGACATTAAAGTCTTTGCAGATGGTATTTATTTAGTTAACAAAAGAAAAAAAAATTATCTATGAAATTCACTCTGCAAGTTACTGGTTTAAGATGTCACACACACTTTTTTTCTCTCCCCACCCCCACATCTTAAAACTAAATTCCATTGGTGTGGCTTTTGGTCAAATATAAGTTGAATCAGTTGCTATGTTGAGCAAGCAACTGGAGGATTATATCCATTTTTCATGTTTGGGTAAGCCTTCTGGCATAAATCAATAGGTGATCCATGGGAAGTATGATACCCATTTGTCATGAAGTCTACATTATCAGAGACTTCTTCATCAGGATTTGCAGGGGTATCATTGTTGCTTAAACTGAAGGATGGCGATATGTTGCCAGTTATAGACTCTGTTGATTTTACACCAGTGCCATTGCTACTGCCAATAAAAACAGTTTCATTGTTTCCTCTCTCCATTGAAATGTCTGTTGCATCATCTTGGATTATTTTCTTTTCTTCTTCTTCATCCTCTGCCATCAGATCATTGCTATTTTCAGCTTCCATGTTAAGAGCCAGTAAATTCTTCTTTGCTGCTGCAGCTACAGTAGAATTAATCCCGTCTTTCTTGGTCAAAGGGAGTGCCAGTGTTTCTTCCTGCTTCTGTTCAAAGTCCTTGCCCTTTGGTGACCTGATAAGAGGTAGGTCATTCATGACCAGATTTGCATTTCGGTCAGGCAAAATGGCTTCACTGATGTTGGCAGCGGTGGTGTTGTTTTCAATGAAATTGCGTATGTCTGCAAAATATGGTTCATCCTTTTCGTCCAGATCTGGCTCATGTACAGGGGAATCAGTAACATTTGGACCTTGGGCTTCATGTTTCTTTAGATGCCGATCCAAGTTTGTCTGCTGTCCAAAACTCTTGCCACAAATAGAACACTTAAAAGGCTTCTCTTTATTGTGGATGTTACGTACATGGCGTTGTAAATTTGAAGAGATACTAAATGACCGTTCACAGTACTTGCATTTGTATGGCTGTTCTCCTGTATGCGTCCGGAGATGCCTGGTCAGATTAGCTGAACGAGGGAAAATTTTTCCACAATACTTACAGGAGTACCTCTCTTTATATTTATTCGGACCAGTAGGATAACGGAATGCCGTCGGTGATTTTTCCATTTTGACAACAGGTGGCATGTTCTTCTCCATATCTTGATGGACCAATCCAAATGATCCCATATGAGGATAGCCAGGAGCAGACAACTGAAATCTTGTCAATGTCATGAGTGATGAAGAAAACTTGTCTTTGTCAATTGGATAGAAAGAATCAACCATGTAAGAATTCGGGAGTTGATAAGCATAATGAAGTTTAGCTTCAGTATTGGCAGCAGGCGATGTCTTAATTTCCCCAAAAATGTGCGTCTTTCTTGGTGTTTCAAATATTTTAACAGTTTCTTTGGATTTGGTACTTAAATCCAATGGTTCCTCTTCACTTCCAGATTTGCAAGAAGGGGATTCATTAATGACCGCTTTGCTTGACTTGGATAAATCAAATGGCATAGACTGAGCACTACTATGTTGGACAATGTCCATTCGGTTTCTTGAAAGTGGGCTGCATTTTCTATTCAAGTACAATGAATCCTTTTTGTCAATGTGACCAACAGATTTGCTGGCATTTGGCGATGATGAAATGACATGCTTTTTAGAAGAACTACCTTCACTTTCAATATCAGATCCTGAGCTTACATCCAAGTCACTGCCAATGCTTACTTCGGACATGTCACTGTCTGAAAGTTTAAGTTCACGCTTCACTTCTTTTGGAGCAGGCAAGTTTTCTGTCAACATAGAATTGCTTTCAAGATTTTCATGGGGTAAAAGTGCTTCTGGGGTAGGAGCAAACCCAGCTGTTGCCATTGCTGCTAATGGCTGTGTTATTACTGGAAATGGAGAGTTAAAAGGACGGTAGTAAGGGTAACGGGGTTGGGTGTACATGAAGGCCGTCATTGGTGATGTTTGAGGGATATGACCCAAACTAGCCGACACCAACTTTTCGGGAGTGTAGCAGACTCGCATAGTGTTTCTGAAAGCACCGTCACAGAATCTTTTGTGTTTCCCAAGAGAAGTTACAGTAGAGAAAACTTGGTTGCAATCCTTGCACTTTATCTGTTGTCGGCAGTCAGCATGCATACGTTTATGTCTACACAGGTTGGAGAACTGTGTGTATGCCTTTAGACACACTTCACACTGGAAAGGCTTCACACTGCTGTGAATGTGTTGGTGCTGCTTTAAGCCACTAGATGTCGCAAATGTTTTGCCACATTCAGGACAAGCATGAGACCTTGCACCAACGTGCTGGGACCTAATGTGCCTCTGCAAGTTGCTTGGATCGGTAAAGACTTTGTCACAGTTTTCACAAGGGAATCGGTTTTCGGAGTGATGTGCCTGGGGAAACAAATAAGGGAAAAATTATTAGAATTTCTTCTTGTATTCATTTAAAAGGAGTTAAAATAGAATTGTATTTTCATATCTTGGAGAATATTTTTTCTTTTTTTTTGCTTGATTTAATAATGAACAAAGATAAATTAAGTAATTAATTTTAGACTAAACTTTGATTTGCAATATGATGCAACTAATTTTTACCTCAAATGCAATAAATATATTTCATAGTTTAAAATATATATCACGTGGTGTAATGGTTAGCAAGCTTGTCTAACTAGATCAATTGCAACTGAGTAGTCTCACTGGGGACTCCATGCTTGCAGTCTGATGCCACATCTAAGTGATGCTTATTGACTGACTGATTCATTTTCTACGGTTTATCAACTTTCTGTAGGTTATTTAAAGCCTGAAATTTTTTCAGATTGTAAGAATTTTTTTTTAGAGATAATAATGATTTAGTGATACAAATCTTACTAATTAACCCATAGTTGGGGGAGAAGAGATGGATCCCTATTTTTCCTAAGAGTATTTGTGTGTAAGTGAATATAACGTGACCGAGCTGAAATTGGAAATTGTCTCTCTGATTAACAATTCCAAGCCATTATCTAAAATTATAGTCCCTGGTATTCCCAAGCAGTCCCCCATCTAGGTACTGACCACCAGTATGCATGTATGTGTGTGTGTGTGTGTGTGTGTGTGTGTGTGTGTGTGTGTGTGTGTGTAAATTTTTTTTTAAAACTTGTCAAGCATAAGGAAAAAAAAATCTTTTCTGGGTCACCCTGTTGATTTACTCAATTCCTTCTCTCACTCTCTTTCCCTCTCCCTCCCCCATGTCTCTCTTTCTCTTACCCCTAAAAAAAAAAAAACTTAAATTGAAATCTTTGTCTTTCTCCCCAATTTTTCCTTTCTCTCTTTTAATATTAAAACTTTTTTGTTTTCCCTTTTCTGTTTTTTTTCTTCTTTTTCTTTTCCTTGTGTTTGTATAAATTGAACTCCATTTATTTTTGTAAAACTGGTCTGAAGAGATGGATGTGAAGTTCACAAAATAAATTATAACCTGACCTGATGGATTTTTAAGGATTCTGTATTCATTATCATATTGTGTGTGTGTGTGTGTGTGTGTGTGTGTGTGTGAATAAAGACAAATGGAAAATCTTTTGCTATGAAACTCGTCATTCAATCAGATAAATCAACAAAATCTCAATTGACGTATTGAATACTGAAACATCAATAAAAATTAAATCAGTTCCAATTACAATTTTCTTAAATGTTTACTGAAAATGAAAATAAAAGTAATTTGTTAATTGTTGACAACAATTAAGAAATTACTTTTGACATTCATTCCATAAATAAATGTAGTTTAAAATGCAAGCATAAATGAACTTCAAAGAAAAAAAAGTAATTTTTTTTTTTTTTAAAATCAAGAAAAAGAAGATTAAAAATTAATTTTACCTGATGTCTAACCAGATCAGCTTTCCAATCGAACTTCTTAGGACATAAATTACAAATATATTCTTTATCTTCATCCATCTTTGATGACTCAACACTAAAGAATCAGGGAAAGACAAAAATAAAATTTAGAAATAAAATAATATATATAAGACAGAACAAAAACACATAATTATTATATTATATACAGAGAAAGCCACTTAATGTGGTCATTTTGGGATAGAGTCCTAGTAATAATATTAATAATAATAATTTTGTATTGATAACATTATGCAAAGGATATTAAAAAAATTAAACAGTTTGTATTTATTCTTATCAAATTCATTTTTATAAACAACTTTACACTAGAAAAATTAACATGAAGTTTGATGAAATGATCTATTTTAACACACTTTTAATAAAGTCTTTGGAAAACTGATTTTGATAAGGTTATCTATCAAATTATAAGGTGACTTCCTTTGTTTTTTTGGTAGCTATGTTCCAAAAATGTCATAGAAAAGAGATTTAGATCATTTTTACAGGAGAAGGATAGGGAGGAAGAGAGTGAGAGAGCAGAGAAAGTGAGCGCGAGAGAATATAGAAAGTGAGCGCGAGAGAATATAGAAAGTGAGCGCGAGAGAATATAGAAAGTGAGCGCGAGAGAATATAGAAAGTGAGTGCGAGAGAATATAGAAAGTGTGTGACAGAGCATAGAAAGTGAGAGAGAGAGAGAGAGCCGAGAAAGTAAGTGAACAAGAAAAAGAGAATGAAGAAAGTGAGCAAGTGAATAAGCAAAAGAGAAAATCATTACAAGACCTTAAATTTAACTAAGATATATACATCCCTCAAAATTTATTCCTATCTGTCATCTTAGTCAAATTAGGAGCCATAAAAAGAAAAGGAATTATGCACAAAAGAAGAAAACTAATTAAAATTAAATTTTCTCTTATAATTGAAGAATTGTAGTTATTACTTATGTCAGAGTAATTGCCCAAATTTAGTTGGAACATTTATGTCCAATGCAATAATCTCAATACATATAAAAACAAATGCAAAAAACACACACCTTCAAACACAAAGTTATTTTTCTGTCAAACTGAAGAAATATTTTGCTTTAAATTAGTTTTCTGTTTAGTTTTCATTTTCAGCAAAAAATGAAAAAAGATTAATCACCTAACCCCCCCCACACCCTTATGCAAATTAATTCAAACTAAACGAATAATTCCGTTATTTACTTTTTTTTAATATATTTTTCCAGTAAAATATGACCCAGCGCACATGTTAGTACTTCATATGTCCATTCCACGAAGTCGTTCCTTGAAGATTGACCAGATTCTCAATTGGATCTAAATCAGTAGAGTTTTCGAGCTAGCCTCTAGTACTTTGATTTGCTCACTGATAAGGCTTGCCAGTGTGTTTGTGCAACATTACAGTTTTTATTCACTTCCTTGGAGTAACATCCACTGCAGACAATGGCTATAGTACAACTAATTGATAGCTGAGACAATAGTGTCTGGGTGTGATGAAAATCTGATGCAATCACAGATGACGCAATATTTTTCAAGGCCAAACAAATTTCGTTATACACCCCAAAAACAGATTCATATTACTGCACACCTCTGCAAATGACCTAATACGAGGAATAATATAAGTTGATTACATCCAGTTACTCCATTGGGCCTAAAACTCACGGTATGGTGAAAGAAAGGAAACTAAAGTGGTTGTTTCAATTAAGTTGCACAAGGGTGTAAGGGTGTAGTGCTGTAAATGGAAAATGCATCTGAAGTACATACATCACTAATGGATATAAAAAGTATATAAAACACACACACACATTATATATATATATATATATATATAAATATATATATATGGGAGGTGAGATATGTCTTGAATCAGCAAATCATTTATGTATTCCAATGAACATGAGGCCAAAAATGAGATAACCATTACCCCATTTTCAAGTATGCAGCTATCACCTAATTCTCAAACCCACAGTATTATACAAAGTTTAATAAAATGAAATTATTTTTGTGATAATTTCTATGAATACTCATAACATATCTTAAAACAATAGATACTATTATTTATTAATTATTTGTTATAAGTGAGATATGGCAAAATATGTTATTATCGTACAAATAGACAGGGATACAGAGTAGACATAAAGAGTTTTTAAAGAATTTGACCAATTGCTTTGAATAGCACAAGTTGTTAACAGGAAAATGTAGCAGTCAACAGTTTTCCAGATAACAAAAAGTCTTGAGAAGAAATAACATGACCATTTAAACCAAGCTTTACTAAAAAATATATTTCTGAAACCACCATTGGCAGCTGCTGTGACATGTCACAGCTTTCCCTTATTAGATACAGAACTAAAATACATGAACTTTCTTCCCTTGTTTTTCTTTTTCAGAGAGAATTATTTGAGAACAATTCTTTCTCAGCCAGATTCATAAATATGGCTACTATAGATATTAATAAACATGGTTTTCATTTTGCTTATGCAAAGAGAGTTTTTCCTTCTCATTGAATAAACCTTTTGAAGATTAATGAATGGATCTGTTGGAATGTAAGCTTACAAAGAAGAGTTTTAATTATCTCTACTATAAAAGGTATATTACTGATTTCTTCAAAATTATGGACAACAGATTGAAGTTACTGTTTTTCTTTTATACCTGTTTTATTTATGGCATGATATTCAAAATAACACAAATATACAATCATTCATATACATAGTTCAAAATTGCAGAGTCTGTCTATATTTCTGAGATGAAGTATTATGTGCAGTATTTACATTAGTCGGACTATTGTCCTCATCTTTGTCGCCATGTTGTTGTTTGACTGTTGTACGCTCCGACCTTCTTCAGGTGGTTGGAACAGTCTACCCCAGAGAGCAAAATAAAGGGTTCAGTTCAAAATTCCAACCACCTGAAGAAGGCCAGAGCATACAACAGTTTCTAAACGTTGTGACAAATATGATGACAAAGATGAGGACAATAGTCCGACTAATGTAAATACTGTTCAAAATTGCAATATTGCTTTTCATAAGAAAAAATTATTATTTACTCTACAGCCACACTTCCACAAATGCTATGTCGTAAGCCTATCACTAATCTATCATTATTGGCATGGCTTATGTTAAGATGATCTCCATTCTTTTGTTTCACCAGTTCACTAAGACTCTCCATACTATGTTCTTGAAGTCAAATCACCCACATTTCCTCCATATTCCATTTGTAAGAAAGAAGTCCCTCCCAGACAGCACCCCACAGAAGAACTGATACTTTGTGGAACATCCACCCACATGGATTTTTCCCTGAACATTACAATCTTAACCTTTTCAAGTCAATGGTCATTCATTATCATCCTCTACCATGAGTGGCTCTTGGGCCTTGTATATGATGGACGTTAATATAAAATTTAAAAAAAAAAAAATAATCAAAGTTACATGTACACAAGTTCAAAATTTTACATATATGCATTTTTAAAAATCTCTGCAAGCAAATGCCACACAATACAACTGATTTTTTGCTGTTTTTTTTTTCTTTTCATCTAAGGTTAGAATATTCCCTAATAGCTGTTTGGTGAGCAACACTTATAGGAACAAACTCAAACAAAAAAAAAAAATTACAAAAACCAAAAAAAAATAAATAAATAAATAAAAATAAATCAAAAACATTACCAACAAAAAAAAAATTAAGAAAAGAAATTTGTCTCAGAAAAGAAAGAAATCAATTTCAACAAAATATAAATAAAAGAAAGAATATAAACACGCAGACAAAATAAATAATGCCTAAAAACGGAATCTACTAAGCAAATAATTGTAAAGTTGCAATAAAATCTTGCATTGAAATTTTTTCTACGAGTTCTACCATCAATTTTATAGATTTAAAGAGAAACTCTACCAAACCTTCATCTTTTGTGAATGTTATTTAACTATTTTTTTTTATGTATC
>CAHIKZ030005341.1:1357500-1407500 GCA_903632075.3 Acanthosepion pharaonis
CATATATATATTGTGCCGATAGCCTACAGGTAAGGGTCTCTGATTGATGTCAAATCAGTCAAGTTTCGATCTCAGCTTGAAGCAATTGGATGCCTACTCTCACTGATGAGCTGTGATACAGTGAAACAGATTGTGGAGATTTATATATATATATATATATATATATATATATATATATAATAAAAAGGCTTAAACACTAATATTAGTGTTTAAGCCTTTTTAATTATATCCTACTCTGTCCTGGACATTGAGTTCTACCTGGATTCTATCCTCTCGAATTTTTTATTCAAAAATATACATATATGTGTATGCACCTATGTATATATATCTATATATTTTGCATATGTATGTGTATATATATATATATATATATATATATATATATATATATATATATATATATATATATATATATATATATATATATATATATATAGTGGACATGTGGCTAAGTGGTTAAAAGCTTGCTTTCCAAACATTAAACCCAGGTTCAATTCTCACCATGATCTACTTGTGAGGAAAGTGTCTGAAAAGTATGAGTTGATCCTAACCTTGTTATTTTTGAGGATATTTGTTGCCTGACGTACAACAACTATATTTAGAATACATAATCTATAGTAATGAGAAAAATCATTTATTTAAGATTGCAATGCCTACTAAACAACCTGCAAATATTTAATGTCTCTTGAACTCAGTCATATCGTACAAAACATTTACATGCTTGTAAAATAAAAGTTATTTTTTCAACTGAAAATATCATGGATAATATAAATTTCAAAACAACTCCAGCTATTTACCCTAATCTATCAATAAATGGAAACAAATTAAGAATGTTAGTCAAAAGAATTTTTTAAAACTGTTTTATGAATTAATGCCATGCTCTAAATAAAATAAAAAAAAAAAATCAACACAAAAACAAAAACTGCATTCCAAACAAAAACAGTCACAGCATTTTCTTTTTTTTTTTTCTTTTTTTTTTTTAAATTATTATTTCTTTAGCCAACCCATGCCTCTTCTACATGACTTACTCAACAAAAGTTCGGCTCCAGCATGTTTAGTGAGTGTCAAGTTCTCCCTTTAGGTGAAAAACAAAATAGCAATATGTCGAACATGATAAAAATAAAGGCTTATAATAAACTCTTCATTTATATATAATTACATACATAAGGTCTCTACTTAGAGCAATAGAACATTTATTTATATTAAATTGTATAGGGGTCTATACATAGAGCAACAGAACTTTTATTTATATTTAACTAACATAGGGTCTCTACTTAGAGCGATTGTAACTTTATTTACATTTAACTGTATAGGGCCTATACTTACAGCAACATAACATTTATTTATATTATGTACATAGTCTCTACTTAGGGCTATAGTACCTTTACTTATATTTAATTGCATAGGGTTACTACATTCTGCAAAATTCTTTATAGAATTCTATTTTAAAGATAACTTTTTTCTTAAATTTTGGTAGCTTATTAACAAAACAAAAAAAAATAAGTAGTAAGAACTAAATACCACTAATAAAAACAAGGAAAAGAATTGTTTTAAAATATTATATAAATGTAATTTATATATTTTGAAAGAAGCATGAATTCTTGTGGGAAACCCAAGAATTATATGCTTTTTAATATTTGTTTTTATTGCTTATTTTTTTTTTTTTTTTAATACAACAAATTACTTTTTAATTATAGTAAAATTTTCACATAAGTTTCCTAATACATAGTATTTGTAGAGTATGAGTTTATAACAAAAATGAAATAATAAAACAACTAGTGACTTGAAAATCAAATCACTGGTAAATGAAATAATGTATAACCTATCTACCAAGTTTGAGTAAATTTAGAAAATGACAAAAAAGAAAAAAAATTTATTAAGAGCAACAAAGGATAGAAAACTGGGCAGAAGTCATGTTTGGCAATGTCCTAAGAAGACATGGCACATAGAAGTCAAATGAGATTATGCAAATAGTTGTCAGAACAGAGATTAGAGACATAACAAAAAGATAAAATTTATTAAGAGCTACAAAAGAGAAGTTGTGGAGAGCTATGATCACCCACATCCTGAAGTGACATGACACATAGAAGAAAAATGAGCTTGTGTAAAGGATTAGGAGAGATAACAAAAACACAAATTTCCCTAAGAGCTAAAAAAATAGGAAATTGTGGAGGGCCATGATCATCCACATCTTGAAGGAAAATACTAGATAGAAGAAAAATGACTGTAAATGGTAAGTGGAACAGTATTTAGGAGAAATAACAAAAAGACATAAAATTTTAAAATTTACAAAGGATAGGAAAGTGTGGAGAGCCATATTCCCCAACGTCCAGAAGGAACACAGTACATAGAAGAAGGTAAATTAAAAGAAAATGATGTACACTCAGAGTTAAACACCCAAAACCACTAGTAAAGGCCATCATTAATAAATACATTGAAAAAATGTAATTGATGAGAAAACTTATTCCTAATGTCCATTTCAAATAAGAATTTATCATTATTATGATTTACAATTATTTAACCTTATTTTACACCCCACCTCCCCCGAGGATAAATTACACATGTCAAGTTCTTATATTTGCCAGGTTCCTTCTAAACGTGGGTGATCATGGTTCTCTACATCTTTCTAACCTTTGTAGCTCTTAACAATGTTTGTTTTTTTACTGTCACACCCACTCCATTTAAACAAGCTCAGTTAGTCAGTTTTCTGCCACACCTCTAAAATGTCCTGTGAGTGTCAGATTCTCCAGGCCCTCTTTCTTCATTATACATCACAGACTTAACTGTCTCTTTCTAATGTAAAATATAAATCCCCTTTTTGTTTCCATTTTCTTTAAAACTTTGTGATTGCTCACATGTTCAGTCCATGGTATTTTCAGCATCCACATTTCTGAAGTATCAAGTCTCTTCATTTGTGATGAGATTGTACAGAATTCACTGCCATATAGAAGGACTGACATTACATAACAGATCAGTAGTCTTTGGGATTATCTCAGAGAATTTAAAATGCAAAATAAATCAGCTTCAAAACTCTTAAGATTTTGGAGAGTAATTATGAGAGAATAACACCAGAATTATTGTGGTATAAATTACACCTGTATTTCTTAATGATGCTTCAGTCCAGGTAATTAGTCAACATTTCAAATATTTACAAAGGACTCTGATACTAAAGATTAGGATAACACTTTCACTCTATATTTCTACCTCCAGTTTGTACCAGTCAGTCAGTTATGTGCCATGTGCGATACACATTTAAGCAATCATGTATCTTTCGATATATGACTAATGAGGTAGATTTTCATCCCTGCAGTAGGTTGTTATTTCTTTCTGCAGTAGACTGCAGTTTCCATCCAAGGCTATAGAACCCGGTCTGTCCTGCTATTTACCCATAGCTGTGGGGAGAAGAAAAGGATTCATACCTTTCCCAAGGGTATTGGCATGTAAGTGAATGTAATGGATTTGACTGGAATTCGAACTCAGCTCTCCGATTCCTCAATTCGAGCCGTTATCCATTACTCCCTTTTCCTGCAGTAGGTTGCCATTTCTTTCTGCAAGAGGTCAGTTGCCATCCAAGGCTATAGAACCCAGTCTGTTCTACTATTTACCCATATATGGGGGGAGAAGAAAAGGATTCATACCTTTCCCAAGGGTAATGGCATGTAAGTGAATGTAATGGATTTGGCTGGAATTCGAACTCGGCCCTCCGATTCCTCAATCCAAGCCACTATTCATTACTCCCCTGTGCTTCCTACTAATCCAAAATATTATCACCTTGTGGTAATAATGAAATTACCAACTTATTAATAATTTCAATACAGGAAACATTGGCATTTATTGACCAGTGTCAGATGAAATTTATAAAATGAAATTAGATTTCTCAAATCTAGTTTCTACTTGTTTTGATGATCTCACCTCAAGCAAGGCGATAATGCCACTAAAATGCAAGGGGCTACTGGGACTGAAAGAGAATGAAAAGACTTCAAAAGGAACTGGAAAATATACTTGCTCCTTTTTATTAGTAAGAGGAGTTTAACTACAATTTTTTATTACTGTAGAAAGTTAATTATTTATCATTAAATAAGATAAAATAAATTTTGTATACGAAATATAAACAAAAACAAAATCTACATTGTCTAGTATTTATTTATTAATTACTCTACAAACTGCCATTCATTAGTATGGAGAACGCTACGTATTAAAAAAAAAAAAAGGATCTGTTTCTGTCTTATTGTGTCAGAAATCTTATGAGTGTAAAAGAAAGGTACCATCTGAAACACAAGCATCCAACCAAAATGCATTTGTTTTTTCTTTTGCATTGTTTATAAATCGAGACTGTGAATGTATAAAAAAACTGTGCGATGATTGAGTGACTGATATCAAATTACTTCCATTATAATAATTAATAATGTCATAGTTATCAAAGTTTTTTTTTCTCCATGAAATTGTTTTCCAATGTTATTGGTTTAGTGATTATTATTCAATTGTAATTTTTCTGTTTTCTCTGACCTTAAAATCATGTGAAAAAAAATTTTGTTCGGTGATTTGGATTGAGTGAAAAAAATGTGAAGTTAATTTTTCTTTTTAAATACACACAAATTGTGACCAACAATGTCATATTCATATGACATTTCCCTTGCGACACAAATGCACATACACATATTTCAACAAGAAAAAAGGTGTTTACCTATAACCCACCCACCACAACCATAATGGTAGGTTTTGAGAAAAAATATTTATTGTGTGTGTATGTATTAGTTAGTGTTACCGTTTCATAAAAATCCTTAAGTATAAGCCTATGTGAAGTTTTAATTGATTGTAAAAACCAATTCATATTCCTAGATGCTTTGACAAAAGAAAATTTAAGTATGAGGAAAAACAAAAACAATAAGAGAAATATTTGAAATCATTAATAAAAAAGATATACTTAAACTATCACTGATTGAGTATCAACATTTTTACAAAAAGAACGAATGTCTTATTTTTATGCAAGACAAAAAAACATGAAGTGGGGTGCGGCTTCTGTCTGTAACTTAACGTATCATGCAGAAAAGAGTTGTCAAACTTATTCTTCTTTCAGCTGTTTTTTTTTTGTCAGGGGAGGTAGGATTGCTTCTTATATATTGATGAATTAATAAAACACCTAAAATATCTATATTCAATTGGGTTATGATAACTGATGAATTTATCAAAATTAGAGGTTGTATCTATAAATTTATAACTAAAAGGTAAAATAATTTTCAAAATATTATTTTTTAATGGAGATGTACGTAACGTCAGATTGAACAATGTATGACTTAAAAACTCATTATTACAATCGAAATGAGAACTGAACAATTTTCTTTACTTAGCGACAAAAAACAACAGCAACAAAGAAACCTACCTTTTATTTTCAAGTTCCATTTTCTCAGGTTCCATTTCAAATGGTCTAAATGTGCTTTCTGAATGGATCGAATTTCCACAGCCATAATTCTGGTGCCTCTGTAAGGCTGAGAGACTCTGGAATTGGTCATTACAATCAGGACAACTGTATTTAGCAACTTCATCTGTAAAATAAAGGAAAGTTCAAACATTAATAACACGTTGAATATTATATTGAGAAAACTGATTTTCTTAAACCTAATTTTAAATATATTCAGTTTCAATTTCATTGAATTATTCTTAAAACATTTTCAAAGTGGTATTGAAAGTATATAAAAGAAATAAAAGAAATTAACATAAAAATAAAAAAAATTATATTCTATCTTTAAAAATAAAGTTAAAAGAGGTATTTCTTTCAATTTAGAATCTAAATTAATCAATTCAAGTTTTAAAAAGCAGGACTTCGATAATATACACTATATTTTAAAAGTTATCGTTTCTAGTATATATATATATATAATCATAATTATCATTAACAAGGGTATCAGTACCTAAGAAAACCATTTGAAGATGCATGCCAAAAAAAAAAGAATAAATAGTACATAAGGTAAAGTAAAGACCAAGTCCGACTTCAGAGACGTGGAGGTGTTGAATCTTAAATCCAACTAAAATGGTTGTATCATGTAAATGAAAGAAAGAAAAAAAAGGCATGGTTTGTTACACCACGGTGTGTGAGATGCAACAATATAAAAAAGTAAAAAGTAACCCAGAGATTACACACACTACGACCTCACCTTAGAAATGAACTTAGTGACCGAGGTATGACTAATCAACTGTGTACAGGAAAGAAAGAAAGAAAGAAAGAAAGACACTTACAAACACCATCTTTTTCTCTGGTTTTGTTTGTTATTTCAAAGATAACACTTCACTACCAGAATTAACTAATATTTCAGAAAATATATTTACAAACACAAGTCCTCAATAAGAAGTAAATTTAAAAAAATAAATACCGTATACGACATATATACGTGAATATAGTGCAGGTTTTTATTATCAGATTTTATGCAAAAATGTTGGGGGGGGGCGCATTATACACAGGTAATTTTTTTTTTTTTGAAGTGGTTAAAAACCATTTTATTTTTGTTGACTGGTTGCACAGGTATTTTTTTTCTGAGGGGGTTAAAATTCATGCCAAAAAACTAAGGGGTCGCACTATGCATAAAGTCAGCTTATACACGAGTAATAAAACTTCACTCTCATTTCTTTTCTTCTTTTTTTCTCTTTTCTTTTAAGGATAAAGGGATATGTTTAAAGAATAAGAAACAAATAGTTATGTTGGGGTGGGTGTGTTATAACGTAAGTGGTCCATTCACGGGAGTGAGAGAGAAAGACAGTGAGTGAGTGTTCGCAGTTAGGTTTTCTGTGTATGGGTGGGTTGTTAGGGTATTATAGGACCATGTCTCTACCGGATGACCCCAGAAAGTGGTAAGTAGTTCTGGGTGGAGGACGTGTGGTAGGAAGCAAAACACCTGAAAGGAGACAGGCCACTTGTTGTCACTAACAAAAGAAAGCAGCTTCCATCACGCATACCACTACACTGAGAGCTCAAGTAATGTACATAGAATGGAAGGTATGTGTAAAAATAAATAAAATTTTGAATGCTGATTTTCTAGGTATGCTCTTCCATCCATCTAGGAAAATTAATGTAACACAATACAAAACTGAGAAGTCAGTACATCAGTCTACTTGTAATATCTACAATACATAAATAAGGTATATGAAGGTATAAGTTTATTTACACACACACACACATCCCACTAATGATGGTAGATTTGACACAAAGTTACAATGACCAGCAGACACACATACATGTGGGTGGTACCAAAATTGTTCAGTACTTCCCTTTTGGGTCAACTCAGGCATCAGGTACTGATCTTCTTCCTCCCTGCTTTTGGTGCAATAGTGCATGATATATTAAAAGTTTAACAACTGTCAATATAGAATCAGCAAACTGAGTTCAAAACTGGTAAAGAAGGCATGAACCCCATGAACTCATCACCAGAAATGTTTTGGCATTGACAGGTATTAAATGCTAACCTTGACAGACTACACTATTTATATTATTCGGACTATTGTCCTCATCTTTGTCGCTATATTTATTACAACATTTCAGCTGTTGTACGCTCCTGCCTTTTTCAGGTGGTTGGAATGTCAAACTTAACCCTTTATTTCACTCACTGGGGTAGACTGTTTCTAGTTCCACGTGCCATTTTTAATGGATGTCAGTTATCAGTTACCTCCTATTAATTCCCCTCTCTAAGTTCTCCACTGCCTTAACCGGGTATTGAACTCACACTCTTTGGGTCCTATCACTGGATCTAACTAATGCCTTTATCCACTGTGCCATGAGGACAATATTCCAAATAATGTAAGTAATGTACATAATACCTCATCTCAGATAAATAGAAAAATAATAAATTATTATCAAAAAAAGCAAAAAAGTTAGGATATATAAGATAATCTCTCTAGATTACCGGGTATTGAACTCACAACTCTTTGGGTCCTGTCACTGGATCTAACCAACGCCTTTATCCACTGTACTATGTGCCCTTGAGCATGAATTTCTGGATATTGTAAACCTAATCTCTCAGCAACCATTTTTTACTATGCTCATATTGCAATTTTTGACAGACTAGTTACATGTTTGCATATAAATTTTGTATTTTAAATAGATACTAAGTAAGCTTAGTTTTCTACTGCATTTCCATGTGAGGGAATATTTATTTAAAAAAAAATCTTTAAAAGTCAATATTTCAAAATATACTTTTAAAACTGAAGTGTGAAATAGTGGAATACCTGAGTATTTTAGCTACCTATATATATATATATATATATATATATGTCTATATTTCTGACTGTTATCCTCATCTTTATTGCCATGTTCACAATGTTTTGGCCATTGTACACTCTGGCCTTCTTCAGGATCTGTCTATATTTCTGAGATGAGATATTGTAATTATTTACACTATAAACATTATTCGGACTGCTGGGATTTCAAACCAAATTCTTTATTTTGCCCACCAGGGCAGATTGTTCTAGTTCCATATATCACTTGAAGAAGGCTGGCGTGTACAATGGTCAAAACGTGAGTATGACAAAAAGATAAAGACAACAACCTGGAGAATGTAAATAGCGTAAATAATTACAAGTGTGTGTTTCTTCATGCTATTATATACTAGTATTGACTACTTAGACATCACAGGATACTAAATTTTTTGAATGTCTGAATAACAGAATCAATTTGAAATTCTGGAAAAAAAAAAAAAAAAATACATATATATATATATATATATTGTCTGCCAAGAGGCGTGTACTGGCTGGTATTGACTGTGATCTGGAGAAGTTAAACTCCGCAATAATAACACATGAGGACTGTCGTTCAGAGTTTCCATGGCAAGTCTTTTGCACCATTAATTTTTTATCAACAGATCCAAAAAGTGTCAATGGTCCGACACAAGCCTTCACCACTTGAAACAAATCATTGTGTTGGTTTTCTGACAACTAGATCTAATTGGTTACACACATATCCGGCTACTGGTAAAAACTCTACGAAACAACATCAACTTCATCTTGGCACTTGGAATGTATGAACTCTCCAGGACAACAACTCAGCACCAGAAAAGAGAGCAGCTGTGATCGCATTGGAGCTAAAGAAGTACAACACAGATATAGCTGCACCGAGAAGTAACCATCAGTCGACTACATGAAACGAGAAAGCAAAATAAGACATCTAACAGTGTTCTGCTGCACTTGGATACAATACATTCTCCTGCAGTGTTTGTGCTCTTTTGTGCAATTCTCAAGCCAGTCTCAAAAGTCATGCCTGTTATAGGCATGCAGATAATTAGTTTATGGCTGTCGGAACCTCATACGTTGAACTCAATGGGAGAATCCATCATATATAAATATATATAATAAATATACATACATACATTCATATATATATATATATATACATATATATATATATATATATATACATATTATATATATATATATATATATATATATATATATATATATATATATAAATAAATTTCTTTATTAATTTGACAGTTTTTTTAAACATTATTTTTTAATGCTTACTCATATCTCATATATATATATATATATATATATATATATATATATATATATATATATACATACATACATATACATGGGGCGTCTATTTCAAAAAGATGGGTATCCACTAAAAATAATGTTTGAATATGTAAGATAGATTATTGTACTGGTGATGCCAGGTGGCACTATCTTTGGTATGCTGTTCTGAAAACACTGGGAGATGAAAAGGCAGACTGTGAAAGAACAAAATGCATCAGTAATAATTGGAAAATATAGCTAAAGACTGGCATGTTAAAACTTTAATATTTTTACTTATAATGAATGAAAGTGTGGACATGTGATGGCAGTTATATATTTTTTTTAATCAACTCACCCCAAGCAAGGCAATAAAGCCACAGAGATGCAAAGGATTACTGAGTGTTAGAGAATAAAAAAAAAAAAACAAAAAAAAACTATTAAGGAGAGAGAATATAGTAGGTTATCAGTTATAGTGAAGTGTATGAGTGTTGGAACAGATTAGTTTGATTTGGCTTCATTAGATAGATAGCTCACCATAAGACGTGTATAAAACAAGAAAATCAAATTGTAAAGTGAAACAACAAATTTATATACATATAAATCAATTAAGGTCTTTACAAATAAAATTAATGTATTTTGGTTGATACAAGGTAGTCCTTGCAAGAATGAGTTTATGTGTATGTAGGCTGGAACATATGTGTGGATGTATGTATGTATAAGCATTATCGTAGGGTAGGAATGTCTTTGAAGTAATAGCTCAGTCTTAAAATGTTCTGTTCATTTATCAAGTATAAAAGAGGTGAGGGAGAAAGGTAGAGATAATAATAACGATCACTTGATGTTTGTCAAGGGATGTGTTAATACGCTCGTCTCCTTCTCTCTGGTGACAGGCAAACTTGCCCGTCTTTTATTTTGTTTGTGGGGCTTGAAAAGGTCATTTGGGAATTCACTCCTGGATATGATTCGGGCCTTTCCATTGGACGAGGAACAAACATCACGTCGGCTCACAAAAAGGTTTGTAAAAGAATTTGTTTCTGAGAATTGAAGATTATTTGAATTTTGTTTTTAAATGTTTCCTAGTTTTCTATTGGCCAAAAAACATTTCGCAACAAGGTGTGAAATTACACAAGTTTTGTTTTGGATTTGCTTTTGCGTGTGTGCTAAGCAAAGCTGTAAATTTGAGTCTTTTTAATTTCTAACAAAATCAATGAGTCAGTGCTTAGCATTTGAATTTTAAATCTAGATCTTGTTTTGTTCACTACAAGAACAATAAAATAACAAGAATTAAAAAGAGGAAAGATAAATGATTGACATTGCATTTAAATTTTTGAAGATCAAAGTTGACTGGGGCAGGGAGTAAGATGCAGGAGGAGAGTTTCATATGCAAGAAGAGTGATAGATAATTGTATAGATAAAAATAATAGATTACTTATGCAAAATATGAACAAAACAATTAAAAATTATTTAAATATAGTTTTCATTTTTTTTGAATGGTTAAACTAGTAATATACGAATTTACATCTGAATATAAATCCAATATATTTACTGAGTAAATAATGAAAAAAAAACCTATTCTATGAAAGAATATACAATGACATCACACATTATGAAATGGACAAAGTCCAATAATTATTTTTAAAATATTTTTTATGTTCTTTTTATAGATACAAATAGTTATGTAAAAGCCGGTAAATGTTGTTTAATACTGTTTATTATAAACAGAGCATTTACTTAAATATTTGTATCTATAAAAAGAACATATAACCATAAATAATATACAATGTAATCTTATTTACCAGTCATGGAAACTGATTTCCACAACTTCATAACAATGAAACATCTCATAAGTAATGAGATTATCTTTCTAATATACCGATTTCATTTATTTTCGTAGATTTCTTTGTTTATATTTACTTTTAAAGGTTTAGAATTTTTTGTTACAGTTGACTGTCAATATAAAAAATCCTTGACTACCCATGCAGGAAATATAAATAATGCAACTGCGGTAGGCGTTCTTACTCATTACTAATAAGCAAACATATTCATATTATTATAATAATGAAATATCTCATTGTAAGTAGTCAGATCTATCAATATCTACAGAAAGATGAGAATATTCTGGGCCAAACATGTGAGCTATGACAAAGTTTTAGAGAAAATTAATGAATATAATGAGGAAAGAAGGCTTGTGAAATTTGATACTCTCAGTACAGATTGAAGGCCAAAGGGACAGAGTAAAATAATGCATAACCTAACTAGCAGGTTGATGGCAAAGTAAGTTTTAGAAGAGTTAACAAAAAGGCAAAATTTATTAAGAGTTACAATAGACAGGAAATTGTGGAGAGCCATGATCGTCAAAGTCCTAAAGGGACATGGCACATAGAAGAAGAAAGTCTTTTAAACAAAAATATATTGCATGTGTATATTCACACTGGACAGTTTCATAACCAATGAAATAACCAAAATGTGTTGCAACTAAACAATGCTGAAAATACCATGTACGGGCCATGTGATGAATGTGGAAGTATTAAGAAAAATATAAACTGCTGCTAACATTCACAAAGAGACATTTGACAAATTTTCAAGAGAGAAGGTTTGGAGATTTCAACACTCATAATAAACAGTAAATGCAAGCAAAACAAGTAACCTACTTCACAAGTTTGAGTAAATGGATGGAGGAACAAGTAACAGAAAGAGGTGCCATAAAGGAGCATATCAATAATAATAAAAGACAGGAAGCTAGGGAGAGCCATAACTACTTATATACTTAAAAGACTTGTCAAAATGAGATTAAAATAAATCCAAGAAATAAAAAATATATGTGTCATGCTAACTTATCTGAATAAATCAGGTATAATTGTCTTGTTAAATTGTTTATAAACGAACAATCAATTGTTAATTATTTCTGTTTGAATTTCTGGTATGAGTAATTATTTAAATTTGGACTAATGTTCTCATCATTGTTGTTATCATGTTTCGGTTGTGCCCCAGGCCTTCATCAGTCATTTGTTGATCCAGTGACATACTAAATGTAAATTCAATCAAAGTACAGACCTAGGATTAGTAGAAACAAGGCAAGCAATAACTGAGCAGTACTAAAAATAAAAACTAGATGAGATATCCCTAGACATGGACAGTGGAATGAGAACAATCTACCCCTGTAAATTAAATAAAGGGATCAGTTTGGAATTCCCTGAAGAAGTCATAAAGGCAAAACAACCGAAACGTTATGATAACAGCAACAAAGATAAGAGTGTTAGTATGAATATAAATGATGTAAACAATTGTTAATAAAACTACTTTTGGTGTTTAGTTTATCTATCTACAATACCGCCATGACAATCATAACATAAAATTGTCCAGGGTTTCCTCAGCATTTACTATTTCTAAGGTACCTCAAGGATGGACACTGACAGTCATTTTTTAAAAGCAAGGGCGTAAGGCTAAAGTAAGATAACCTCCTGGAATTAGACTTTGGTTAATTTGTGTCTCTGGTTGCATATGAACTGCAAAAATAAAAACAATATTTTATTTTATTGTACACCATGGTAACTGTGACAGAAGATCACTATGGGGAGGTCAGCTCGTGTATATTTTTTTTTGGTGATTGTGTATGCCAGTGGGGGGTGTCGTCATTGATCCTAATAGTAAGATAGGGAAGATGCTGGGAAACCACCACCTAAAGCTGGACTTAAATTTCCTCTTCAGAACCAAGATCAGAAAAGGATTTATATATATATATTTTTTTTTTTTTTAATGACTATTTTGTTTTTGTAATAGGATTCTATTTCTTAAGCTGCTACAAAAATTGTATAATGCATTTACTTATTACTATTTAATTAATATTACTATTTGATTAGATATTAATATTAATTATTATCATTTAATTATTTTTTTTCCTTAAAAGATTTTCTTTCTGAAAAATACATTCTTATCTTTGTATCTTTTCTTGAAATAGTATATAGCCTTTTTTTCAGCAATTATGATCACTCTTTTGAATATTTAAATTAATAATTTGCATTAATTCTTTTCATTACAACGACCTTTTGCTTAGTCAAGCAGAATTTATATTGCATAAGAATTCTATAATAATAATTTATTTGAATTTGCCATTTTATTTTGCTGTTATATTTTCCATTCATCTATGTTTGCATCAAAAGAGAAGAGAGATATTGGGAAAGTACAACAAATAAGAAAAAGCTTCATTCAACATTTTCTCCCGACATGAAACCCTTGTTTATCATTCATACAGCTTTTCTGATTCTATTTTCATCCACAAGAAACATTTAAAACTGGAAATAAAACCTGATATTGTTTGTATTATAATTAATAGAGTAATTCTATTTTGGCTATCCGTTTGCAACACAGTTAATTAGAAGAAAATAAAAGATAATAAATTTCAATGTTATCTCAATAAAATCCTTTTACATAGGCTTTTGTCTGTGAAGCCGAATTCGTCTAATCTCACTTTTACTTCAATGAAAAGTGGCAGGTCTATTATCTATTTGGTGGGTGAGATAGTTGAATATTACCGCCCTCAAGTATGTTTGAACTCATGTAAAAATAAATAAATTAAAAAAAAAAAAAAAAAAAAGATTTCAAAAGCTTATTTACAAGGTAGGCATTTTTTTCACTAATGTTCACCTAATATAATACCCAAGAGCCACTCAAGGTAGAGGGTTACTGAAGGAGGTTTGTTGTATGAGCTTAAGAAGGAGGGGTAAAAAGTGCAGTTTATGAGGATATGCAGGAAAGATAAGTTACCCTGGACTTGAAAATCATAAGATTGTAGAGATTGGGAAAGTATCTTCTTGGGAGTCTGTTCCACATTCTTCTACCATTTGGAAGTTTGATGCAACACAATCTCCCCCACACACACACACCCAAAAAGTATGATAACCTGGGCTCTCTAGCCTTGAGTGACATCCACTCTAAGAGAGCAAAACTGAATTCAAAACTATGGGCAATGGGGAACTACTTCATTATCTTTCCCACAAAAGCAAAGTAATAAAAAGAATCTGTTCAGAGGTGTATTTGATAAATTATGTTTAATGCTGATTTTATTGTCTCACCATTCATAGCATAAAAATATATTAGTGTCTTTTCCTGTCATACATACGCAAGACACCAACATCAGTGGATAGCAGATATTACCCTCTGACTCACTGAAATGTAATATTTTTAAAAGGTTCTCTTTATTTAGATGTACAACTGCTATAATATCAATCCTGTTCAGCAGTGAAAGTTGAATAATTGACTCACAGATGAAAAGAAAATGTACAGCAACATAGATGTGTTTTTTTTTGTTTTTTTTTTCAGAAGGATGCTGAGAATACCATGGATAGAGCATATAAGCAACGAGGAAGTTTTAAGGAAAATGAAAATAACAGTTGAAATTTCTAAGAAATATAATGAGAACAGAAGGCTTGGAGAATTTGACACTCACAGCATATACTGAAATAAAGAGGAACAGAGGAAAGCAGAAAATAACTTACCTAACGAACTTGGGTAAATGAGTAGCAGAAGAGAGAGTAACTGAGAGCTACGAAGAGGAAGTTGTGAAGAGCCATGATCACCCACACTGGCATAAAACTCACACTTAAATTTTGTCAAATAACTTCTTTATTTTATTTGACTCAGCTGTCATGTCAAAGTTATTTTTTATTTTAATTCTTGAAAAACAATGAGTTATTTTTAAAATAAAATTAAAATAAATGAAATAAAGTTTATTTAGTTGTTTTTTTGTTTGTTTGTTTGTTTTTTATTTTACCGAGTGTACCTTTCAGCTGATAAAAATTAAAAACATTGATTTCTGTGTAGTGTAGAGATAAAGCCAGTTTGTAAGCATTTACGAATGCCTTGGCCAGTATCAATTTTTCCGCTTTAAAAAAAAGGTCTTTAACTCTAGCTAGACAATAAAGAAAATTTAAATTTCTATGAATTTTAAGAAGCATGCATCCTTTCTATTTCTCACTAAATTTTCTAACTTGGTCGCGTCATATTCATGCTTCGTAATATTTATTTTGCTGTCTCTCACAAGATGATATGCATTAACAGAAGCCTTCATGCGTTCTTGGTTAAAAAATACATTTAATCGGTCACAAAGGGGACCCCGGGTCGGCGTCTGTCCAACACGCTGCTTCTGCACATTTTAAGGACACAGCGGCTGTAAAAAGGTTTAGCCAAAAAAGAATAAGGATAACCAAAATAGAACAAAGTGTGCGTGTATATAGTTAGAGAGGGGGGTGGATCTCTTAGACTCGATATGTATTTAAAGTCTGTTTGAATGTGTGACAGAGTTAGTAAAGAAGAGAGAGACATAGCAACTTAACTGGTGTCGTTGATCTGCCCCCACCCACACACACCACTTTTATCCGAGACCCGACCCTAACCAAAGAAGAGAAGAAAAAAAAGAGGAAGAGAAAAAAGAGAGAGAGAGAGAGAAATATGAGAGAGATGAATAGAGTGTGTATTGTAAAGAAATGGTGGGCAAGCCAAGTAGACTTCACTTCTTAAGGGTAAGAGGTGAGGGGTAGTTGATATAGATGGGATAAAAGTTAGGGGTGGGTAAATAAGCTGAAGATAACAAACAAAGAGTTTTAAAAAGAGAAGAAAAAAAAGTGTAGGGTGGATTTGGGTGAATTTTGAGGAATAGGGTTAAAATGCCCCTTAGACACCCTTTTTTAAAAGAAGGATTTTTCATTAGGAAAAATAAATGAAATCAAAAAGGATTAACATATATATATATATATATATATATATATATATATATATATATATATACTGAATGTTGATCAACATTCAGTATATGTACATAGCTATTCAATGATAATTATTCAATTCATGTTATTGAATGATGTGTATATATATATATATATATATATATCATTCAATAAATGAATTGAATAATTATTATACATATGAATAATAATAATAAATCATTATATATTCAGTATAATTCCATTCTAATGCATGTGTATAAATTTTTATATAATTCAATGAATGTGTGTGTATAATGTTTTTAATTACAAAATTAAATTCAAAGCTTTCAGCTCCCATTTTTGAAACATGGTTAATACTGTGTAGCGAAAAAAACATTTTAAATCAGTTAATTTATAATATTAATGCTCTGTAAATTTACATTGAGCACTATTTTGTAAAAAATAAAAACAGCAATAAGAACACCGGATTATATATTTTACTGCTCTTTCTTTATATATATATATATATATATATATATATATATATATATATATATATACACACACACTTAAATTTTTTTCCATTTAACTTTATTTTTATTTTATGGAAATGGACTACTCCATTATCTTGCCAGTAGCCTATAAATAAAGAAGTGTCAAGTTAGTTTTAATTTCTGCCTGATGATTGCATAAAACTTTTAAAAGCATTGAGCAGTGATTAAGAAATAAGTAATTATTCTTAGCGTTTATATATTTCTAAAGAATTAATGGATTTATTTTTATTACTTCAAATGTTATTATAGTAAAGTTGTAGCAAAGAATAGAATAACATCTGAATTAATAAATATATATTAGATTAATTCTTTTGTCATCAGTTTTAAAATTTTCATTAAGCTAGATAATGATGTTTTCTTTTAGCATTAAGAATACAATTATTTATTTCACAATCATCTTCTTTTGGTGACTTGTGATTAGAAATAGTCACAAAGTCATACTTTTGACTAGGAAAAAAAAAACAGTTAATTTTAAATATTTTAAGACACTTTAACCAATTATACATGTCTTGCAGACAATGACAGCAGAATTTACGTCATCCTGTATTCAACCTTTAAACAATGCTAAGTAATAAAACCAACATTATATTTATCATTTATTGGCAATAAATGATGTACACATTGATAACAACATAATGTAAAAACTGAATATAGAAATGATTGTCATGTGTTTGTACTCCCCCACCCATCACAAAGGGTGGGGGTGAAATTTGTCCTCTTATCTAACCACAATCAATCAACACTTCTCCAATCTATATTCACCTAAAATTATACTGACATTTTTTGTATTTATTTTTTTTGAACAAATGAAAATCTAAGTTCATACATTTTTTATTTTATTTATTAAATAGCTAAACTGACTAAAATTTTATGAAAATCTGTATAAATTGCTAAGTCATAAATAGTATTTTCAGTGTATATTATTAATATAAAAAAATAATCAAAGTTAATACTTGTCTGGTATCAAGAATATGGGCCTTAACTTTTATTAATCTGTATTTGATATCATTTGTTTATCCTGCCACTGAAGGTGACTGATCCCTGAATAATCACGTGTTTGAATTTCATAGTTGTGTTGTCATATCCTGCTATGGCAATAGAAACAACTTGAAATTAACAAAGAATGCAGTGGGAAGTAGTATTAATAATGCAGAGTGCTAAAAGTTAAAATATGTTCCATTGGTGGAACCATCAGTAGTGAAAGGCTTTCTACATCCTATAGCTTAAAACAATTGAAATTACAGACTGTACAAATACATCAGAAGCTATTTATTATAATTACAGAAATATCATCAGGTTTTTCATAATCATTTTTATACTATATCCCTTCAAGATGTAAGCATTCATGGCTCTCCACAACTTTGTTTTCTTTATTATCTGTTAACTGCCATGATCTCTTAGGAAAGATAGTGGAGTGGTTTCCTGTTGCCTTCTTTACAGTTTTGTATTCAGAGTAGTCCTACTAGATTAGCTACAACCCAATAGTAGAAAGCACAGTATATCCTGCTGTTTAATCCATAGCTAGGAGAGAAGAGATGGTTTCATGCCTTTCCCATGGACATCAGTACAAAAGTGAATGCAACAGATTTGGATAAAACTTGAACTCGGATTACCACTTTCTGTACCAATAATTCTTATACTACATACACAACTAATATCATAATAATGAAATTATAAAAAATATGAATGTAAATTGTTATAATTTTTATATTTTTTGTTTAATAAACAAAGAATGACAAAATTGGTCACAAAGTGATCTCAGTAAGTGCATTACTTATATACGTATATAGCAAGATTACATTATTTACATTCAGACTATTGTTCTCATTGTCCCTTGTTCTTATTACAACACTTTTGTCTGTTGTCCTCGAAACTCCAGCCTTCATCAGGTGCTCATTGATCTGGGAAACCTTCAGGGGATTTCAAACTGAACCCTTTATTTAGGGTAGACTGTTCTTGTTCCATGACCATGTCTACATGGGACAATAGTTTTGCAGCAGGATAGTGCAGACTTAGACCCAGTGGAAACAGAGGAAGCACTAACAGCATAGTATTATATAACTAGATGAAATATCCCTAGACTTATTCAGCTGAATAAGAACAATCTATTGCCATAGATTAAATAAAGGGTTCCGTTTGAAAATTCTTTGAAAACCACTTGAAGAAAAGTGGATGGCAGAATGGCTGAAACATTGAGATAATGATAAAGATAATAGTCCAAGCATAAATAGTGATAACTCCTCATTCCAGAAATTCAGACAGGAATAAAAGATTTTTACTCAGATTTTAGACAAATTTTATATAAATACATTTTTATGTACCTTATATAGACATGATAGATTATTTCTAAAAAAAAAAAAAAATTTCTTTGAAAGAGACATTGAGAAATGTTCATACCTGTATACAAGTATACCTCAATCTATGTTGTTAATTGGTTCCAGAGGTCAAGACTAAGGTAAAAAAAAAGAAAAAAAAAAAAAGACTTAAGTCAAAATTAACTACATTATAAACCACAGATTAACACTCCCCATTGCCTGTTACAGTATTCATAATATGTACAGACAACATTATGAATAAAATAATTAATTTCTACCTTATCTTCCAGCAATATAACTTTACATTTAGCATTAGCACTTGCACTGGGACTTTTCTTTATAGCTATGGGCAAAAATGTATTCTAAGTCACAAGTGGAATGTAAGTGAAAGAATGTCAGTGACAGAGCACAGATGTAAACAATTATGAATTTTAAATCGGTGTAGGAGCAGAAAATGCACAAGTGCCACCTGTTGGTAGGAATTTGAAATAAGAACATCTGCTAAACATACTTTATTATGCTAATTTATTTGTTTTTGATTTTATGATATATATATATATATATAAATAAATAAATAATATTATATATATATAAATATATATATATATATAAATAATATTATATATATATATATATATATATATATATATATATATATATATATATAATAATATATATATATATATGTATATATATAAAATTATTTTTTAACTTTATTTAAATATGATTTTATAAGTGCTTCTTATTTTAACATTTTAATGTCCAACATAATCTCTAGTAAAATGACCTAAGGCAAATATATAATATTTAAGAAAAACTGACATATCTTCAAAAATGACTTAACTCAAAATAACTTAAGGTGAGGTATTACTGTATACATATATTTCTGAAAACTGTTACACCAATGACTTTTGTCCTGGGGTTGTGCATATATTCCCCATTAATAAAAATGATGACAAGTGTTTCCCTACAGTTATGTTTTTTTTTTAAAAAACTAGACACATCAAGAATCCCAAGTTTGTTACTAATTATTTACTATGTACTAAATCTATTATGAATGAAAGAAAGCAATTTTTTTTCATTTGTGGTAATTTCTAGCCAGATTTTTTTATAAAAAAGAAACATCTATTAAAACACTTTAAATACAAGATAAGAACAAAACTGAGTGTCCTATGTACATATAATGTTTTAGTTTTTGATACTTATTCCATTTTTCCATTTTCAGGGACTATTTCTTTAATAAAACATGATTTTGATAGCATTTTGTACATTATTTGATGTAGTATTATATTTTTTTATCATTTTACCCTAAGCAGGGGAATAAACTAAGACACAAAGGATTATTGAAAGTAAAAGTCTGAGAAAAAAAACCCTATTAAGGAGAGAGAACAATAAAAGATCAGGAATTAAGAATTGACATTGCATTTAAATTTTTGAAGATCAAAGTTTAGAGAAAAGCAAGAAACCGGACAAAAGTTCCACACAGGGGAAGTGCGAGAAAAGAAATTGTTACATCTAGCAATTTTAATTGTAAAATGACGAAATCTAACTAACAATTTAGTACAGAACTAAAATTCGTAAAGTCAGGATACTAATGAGGAGAGCTCATTAGAACAATTGCCATGAAAATATTTGTAGAAAAAGTACAGAGAAGCTATGTTACAGTGGTAAGAAAGTGATTGAAGTTGAGATGCCAGGTCAGGACCAATAGCATAGCAAATTCTTTGAATTTTGTCAAGAATCTCTACATACATAGCAGAAATGAATTAAAACTATAAAGAATTGCCTTCTTATAGATATAGCAATGTCATCACATAAAAATATATCTATTATAGAATATGACAAATTAAATAATGATCTTGGCACTGAAAGAGAAAAATGTGGCACCTTAAAACTACTGTTGTACCTATAATAATTAGAGCACTGGGTACAACCAAAAAATTGTGCTGTGTGGAACAGCTCACCTACTCAGGAGACTTATCAATGTACAGAAAATATAAACACTATATGTATCACTTAATATCATAATTTTGGTAAACAGAATGAAGCATATACTTACTATGTTGTCTGACTACATGTCATGGTATCAGGTGTTGTAAATTTGGATGTGCAGGTGGGGTAATATCTCAGAATTGTTAATTGGAGAGCAAAGTTCTAATTCCACTTGGGTTCATTATATTTATTTACATGCAAATATCACTAGGCAAGGTATGAATCCACCTTTTCTCCCTCCAGCTATGGGTTAATTAGTAAGATTTGTATCACTAAACCATTATTATCCTCCCCAAAATATATTATATATTTCTGGCAAACTTCAGGAAGCAAAAAAGTGTGCATGAGAGTAGGGAGAAGGGAGAGAGAGAGAGAGAGGAAGAGAGAGAAAGTGGGAGAGAGTGGAAGAGAAAGAAAGAGGTTAAATGAGAAGAGAAAAAGGGATTCAGTTTGGGAAGAAAATGTATAGTATTAGAAGAATTTCAATGATTTGTATTTAAATCTTTACCTAATTTTCTTGGGAATTGTCCTAAATCAGAGAGAATTATTGTATTATTATTATTATTATTATTTATTTATTTTTAAACACAAAGAGCTGCAGGTAAGAATGAAACTTTTGGAACTTACACAGCGACCTGAGTCAGCAACACATTTTAGTAGATATCATCTGAACAAAATTAGTCATTTTTATTAGTGTGAAAATGTCTCTGCCTTTACCTGTACACTTGTCAATAGCAATTGTCAAGTATATTAAGTACATATGTTACAATTTTTAAGAATCTTTCTCTACTTGTGCATTATATATATATATATATATATATATACAGAGAACATTTTATGTATTGATTTACATACATTTTAGAAATATGTCTGTATTAAGTGACTATTTTACCTGAGGGCTGATACACAAGTATTTATTATATGCATAACAGGCATACAACTCTGCAGTAAAGAAATTGATTGAAGTTGACAACATCCCATAATACTCTAATGTTACAGTCATCCTATTCTGTGACTTTTTTATGTATCAATTCTCTCTCTACTGTTTTAATAGTAAAATAAAAATGTTTTTGCAAAATGGTTGTGTGGAGTAGACATTTAAAGAAAATTTGGAAATAATTTAAAATAAAATGAAAAATTTGTTTGTCGGATGAAAAGGAAGTGGGGAAAAAAATCAGACATTTTTTTTTATTATTATCTTTGGAATTTTTGTTGCAATCTTTTTCAAGAAAGAATACTTTTAATATATATATCACAGTTATTTATATTAAACAAGTTTTATTAAAGGCCACTGATATACTTTGTTAGAATACCTTTTGTTTATTGATTTCTTTCTTTCTTCCACACAAGGTAATATATATTTAGCCTATACATGTTAAGAATTGTTCATAAGTTCAGGTACTTTTGTCAATCATTGGTCATTATCAAAAACAGTATGTTGTTTTAAAATTCAAGGAGACAATTAAATTTTTGTTATATATATCATCCATTAGTTACTTTGTCTGCCTGAAGCACATTGCAAAGTAGCATGAATTATTTCATAGTATTTATTACAACATATGTGAGTATATATATATTAAAAGTGAGAAAACAAAATATGAAAGTTAGCTTCTTGGTAATTACTTACTGAAATGAATCTATAAGAACAATTATAGCACAACTTCACTCACTCAAAAAAAGTTTGGGTGATAAGCTAAAATACCCACACCATTTCATTAACAGTATATATAAACTAATACATCTTGAAATAGATTTATTTTCACTTGATCTTCAAACATATCAACAACATGGTAACAATTTAGAAGATAAACCACACCCCAGGGATATATTCTAATAATTCAGACATTGATTAAGATACATTGCAATAATAGATTATGAAACAATCAAATCAGCATAAATATTTGAGATTCATTCCAAAACTTTTTTTTGTTTTATTTACATTAATTAGAAAACAGACTGTTTCCACATGCTTGCTAAGTAATACTAAATGAGAAGCAGAAAAGATATCCCTAAACATGGGCAGTGGAATTAGAACAACCTACCCCCATAGATTAAATAAAGGGTTCAATTCAAAATTTCCAGTAGGTTACCCACTTGAAGGTTGGCAGACACAACACCCGAAATGGTGTGATAACAACAGCAAAGATGAGGACAACATCCCAGAAATTCAGACTAAAGATGATCAGATGAGGACAACAGCAAAGATGAGGACAAAAGTCTGCATGTAAATAATGATAACTCCTCATCTCAGGAATTTAGAGGAAAATTTTTTTTTTAATTGCAAATCTCCTTAACCAATAACATTAAATATTTTAGTTTCTGATAAAAGTGTAATCAATTAACTAATAACTAATTCAAGTTACTATTAAGTAATTAATAACATAAAGTTCTTATAATTAAAATATGTTTCATTTATATAATTAAAATTAAAAGACTTGGAAAAAATCCAGTAACATAATGAAAAATTTTTTTACATAACTTTTCTATAGATTCTGTGGCTTACAGCCATACTGAAACTGGTTCTCATTCACCATCAAAGTTAAGCAAGCCGGAATGGTAACCATTTTGGGAATGCAAGGTACTTTAAACTTGGATGTGTTAGTGATGTAATGAATAATGGCTGAGAAATGAAAGTGTCAAGTTCAAATTCCAGTTGGGTTCATTATATTCACTTATGCACAAATACCCTTAGGAAAGGCATGAATCCACTTCTCATCAGTTATTAGTTAATTAGTAAGACTTGTATCCGAAAATATTTTTTTTTATCTTCACAATATTGTTAATACAATATTCCACTTGCAACAAAAACGGGAAAAAAAAAAATATTCTTACAATCCCAAAATATGTTGTGGTTTTAAATAATCAACAAAAGGTTGATGAACTGTAAAAAATGAACCAATCTATAGATTTTGTGATATCTGGTGCCACTATTCTTATATGTACTTATCAAAAACTACTTAGATACCACTTGTGCAACAGGATAAAATTGAAGGAAACACCCAAGAAACATTAAGCATATTTGTCTGACATCCTGATGAGAATAGATATTATTTAACAATGTACTATCATGCTGGGCAATCTAGAAGAAATAGTCTAATAAATTTTCCTACACGAGTTATCATGACAGTTATTTTGCATTTTGATAATTATATTTTTTTAAAAATGAAATGCTCCAAAATTAAAGACAGAATGTTTACCTTCTGCCACTTGTAGAAATGAATTCAGATATATGACATGTAATATAGGTAAAGAGGTATCTGTCTATATTTCTGAGATGAGATATTATGTACACTATTTACATTGTTTGGACTATTAAGGACACATGGCACAGTGGATAAAGTCATTAGTTAGATCCAGTGACAGGACCCAAAAAGCGTGGTTAAGATGGTGGAGAACTTGGAGAGGGGAATTAACAGGAGATAACTGATAACTGACATCCATTAGATATAGCACATGGAGCTAGAACAGTCTACCCCAGTGAGTGAAATAAAGGGTTCAGTTCGACATTCCAGCCACCTGAAGAAGGCTGGAGCGTACAATGGCCGAAATGTTGTGATAAATATAACAACAAAGATGAGGACGATAGCCTGAACAATGTAAATAGGTAAAGAGGTAGTGTAGCTGTGGCAACCATATGACAGGGATAGAATTTAACATAATTTAACCATAGAATGATTGTTGGCACCAGACAGAACACTATATAATAATTACTCTAGATTTTTCTCAAGCAACAACAAAAAAGATGATCTCAAGTTTACGTTAATTCCAGACAGACATAAGCAACATATGAACACTTCAAGGACTTACATATTATACAAGAAGAAGACTACTGGAGGTGCTCAAGGAAGAGGAACATTGCATCAAATTACACCCCAGTTCAATGCTGGCACCACTCAAACTATCAGCCAATGAACTGTAAAATATACACTCTATTCTACAGGTTTTATTGTTGTTGACTAAAAAAGTACCATTATTGACATCATTTCAACTGTTGGGCTGCACCTTGACCAGAGAGCATCATAATTGGCCTGTGGAAACTGGTGTTGTGTCACCTGGTCAAACATGTCACATTTCTAGTTTCTTTCAGGTAGGTTCTAAAGTTTGTTTATGGAGAGAACCAAAATGAAAATATGGATACAGCCTGTGATCAGGGTGTTGTACAAACTGGAGATGATTTTGTAATGGTGTAGGTTTAATCTATTGAGGTTCACATAGACCACTAGTGAAACTAGTCTACCTTGACAGGTGTGACATACACTGTTCTTGTTACAGATCATTTGCACTTTCTTTATTCTCACCTTGTTTCCTGGTGGTGATAGTTTATTCCATCACAATGACATTGGTGACCAGGTGACATGAAACTGATTCCAAGTCTTTTATTGGCATTCAAGCTCACCATGTTTAATCTCCATTAAGCATATATGAGATATACTGATGACTTCGGTTACATCCCTGAACTACACCAAATGAATACAACTTAGTTACTGATAGTCCTGGAACATGCCTGATTAGATATACTCACAGAGCAAGTCCATGATCTTGTTGACTTAATACAGTAACACATAGTCACAAATATTAAGGGTAAATCAGAAGCTAAATTAGGTAGCTATCTAATTTTTTGACTTTTCAGTTTACAGTGATGACTGATTTGTTTTTTTTTTTTATGGCTTATCAACCTTTGTGGTTTATTTAAAGCCAGAAAATATTTTTAGATTGTAAGAATATTTTCTTTCTTTTTTTATTTACTAATGTTCACTCAATACAAGACCCAAGAGCCACTCAAGATAGAGGGTTACTGTATGCTGTTGTATTAGCATAATAAAATGGAAGAAGTGAAATTCCTGTGGTTACACAGGAAAAACAACAACAAACAAGTTGAAGAGGTCAAGATTTAATTAGTGAATAACATTTCAGGGTTCAGTTGGAGATGTTAAAAGTAATAATGTAGAAGTAAACTTTAAAAGTTTGTTTCCTGTTTAGAACTGGAAACCCAATCCTAAACAGGAAACCTGGGATAAACCTCTACTCCTGTTCAAAAGACCAGGAAGAAGTGTGAACCAGACAATATTATCTTTTGCTTATCTGTACTAATTTGGGATATATGTATAGTGTGATGGTGAATAGTAAAGAAAATGGAATTGGTGAACAGTGTTCGAATTCTGATTGAATTTATTGCATTCTCTTTGCATTAGTGTCATTAGAAAAAACATGAGTTCACCTTCTTAGTTATTAGGTAAAATAATTAAGTAGACTGTGCTCTTTTGTTCTGATAGGATAACTAAAGATGAAATTTAACAAATTATGTTTTATCTGTGTATTTAGATTTTTTTTTAATATTTACTATATGAAGTGAGTAAAATAAATTTACTGTATTTTTTATTTTTAGAGCCATGAAATGCCTTGTAAGTAAAATCAAGCAATTCTTTTAATTGTGAAATTCACTATAAAAGTACATAAAGCCTGCATTTTTTATTTCTTTTTTCACAATTATTTTGCTAATATTTTAGTGCGGGAGTTCCCTCTTTAAATCCAGGAGTGGGAAAATAAGTCATAAGTGACAAATAAAATACTTTCTGGATTCTTTGGTAATCTAAAATTAGTTGTTTCTATAGAGGAAACATTCAGCATTTATTGATTGAACAGTCAATGTTACTGTCAATTGAGATACATAAAATCTTTTTATCAAAACAATTTTTAAGGAATTCTCAAGCTTACTAAATGTTATAGCTCTTTCTTATATTGATAGAAGTTTCCAAATCTTTGTTTTTTGTAGTGTAGAAAGCTAACATCTTGATTATACAATTACTTTCCCTTCTAATATGTACTACCCATTTTTTATTGTTGCTGCTGTTGGAAGTCTTGAAGTTATGTAGTTTTTTGTTATTTAGTAAACGTTTTCATTTGTGATTTGGTCATATAAGCCTATAGGGTTCTATAAAAGATTGTCTTCTTTAAGACCTAAAGGATTCATTTACTTTAATCATTGATATAAGAAAATAGTTGTATATAGATGATAGTTTAGACATGTCTGAACAAGTTGGATGCTATGCATGACATCCACATGACAGACTCAACCTGATGAGGCTATTTGAGTTTTCAGGTTAATATTTTGATTTGTAGCATTTACTGTACAGGACAAAAGTACCCATAGTATCTACCCTATGATATGATATAATATATATGATATACTCTTTACTTACAAAACAAAAATATATGCTCCAAAATAAAATGTAAGATGTTAAAAAACTAATCTTGCTAAAGGAAGTATTTTTAGTCATTTTTGTCAAAGGTAACCTTTTTTTTTTTTTTTTTTTTTTTTTGGCTTATGGCTATATCACATTGAAATAACAGTTCCTGTATGATCACCAAAGTTAAGCAATGTCAAGCCTGGTCAATACTTAGATGGGTGACTGCTTGGGAATACCAGGCACTGTAAGCTTGGATGTGAAGGGGGTGTAATGTAAATGAATTGTTAAATGGAGAACGGGACTTTAATTTACTACAGTGTATAAACATTATCAGCTTTTTTTTGGCAGGTGGGGGGGGTGGAGAAACAAGGAAATAGTTTTTAAAATTTATTTGGATGATTAATTTACTTAATAATTCAGCTGCTAAGAAAGTCAGTTCATTGTGTCGTGCTAGATAAATTTTTTTCTCCTGAATCTATCTTAAGCATTTATAAGTCTACCATTCATCCATACTTAAAATATTGCTACTGCTATTTATCTAGCAATCCTTGATAAAATCCAAAGAAGAATCTGCAATATTATTGGTCCTGATCTGTTATTTCAGTTTCAATCACTTTCTCGCCACCGTAAAGTTGCCTCCCTGTACCTTTTCTATAATTGCTTCCATTGCAACTGTTCGGATGAACTCTTCGCTATGGTACCTAGGCTTTATGAAGTGCAGTACTAGATTGCTAGCTAGGTCTCATCAGTTTACAGTTAAAGTGGCTAGATTTAACCGTAATTTCTATACTAACAGTTTCTTTTCTTGCATTTCTCGCTTGTGAAACTTTCCATACTTTCCAATTTAATCTTCAATAACTTAAATGCAATGTCAATTGTCATCTACTGTCTTCCTGATTACTCTTCTTTTGTTCTTGTTCCTTAGTAAAGTTTCTGTTTTCTAAATCTTCCACGCCTGGTAATCCCTCTTATCCTAGTGGTTTACTGCCTTAGTTTGTGTTATGCCATAGTACCTATTCTATTGTAATGGACTCTCCCATAGATAATAAGTAGGAGTATCAGTGGCAAGTCTGGCAGAATGATATTGAGCGCGTCAGTTGAGATTCGGACATTTGAAGTACCAACCATCACAACCAGATTGCTGCGTCATTGACTCTTATTTTCCAAGTTCCTAACGTTTTGTACGTCGGATCTAATTTCGGACGACTTATTAGAAATACAAGCCTCCACTGTGAAAATACTCCACAACAGTTGGGGTGAAAATGATAAAAAAAAAACAAAAAAAAACAAACTTTATTTCATTGAAATATAAGTGAATATGGTAAAGTAAATTTTTTAATGCTCTGTATATTTGACAGTATCTGTCAATAATTGAAGCTTAACTTTCTTATCATACAAACTATTTCTAGTGAATTTGATCCAAACTGGGTGTTTGGACATTAAACATAAGTAGGTAAACAAATATTAGAAGCGGATGTGCCTTTTTGTTTGGACCAGAACTATCTCTTTCTCTCCTCTTTTTACTATCCTCCCCTCACCCCAACCCCAACCGACCAGACCACTTTCTTTATTTTTTTTTGTGTGAACTCACCAAATATTAATGTTAATTCCAACTGCATTATTTTGACTTTCCTCTGGTTATACTAAAATAACTTCATATACTTCCTCTGGTTATACTAAAATAAAACTTAGTTTAGATGTTAAGTATTTATGAAAATGACTTAATTCAAACAATTATCACCTTTTGTGGGAGTGTACACACACATACTTAATAAACAAAGTTTTAAAGCCCACAACACGTATGTATCAATGCTTATCTGTCTTCCTGCATCTTGGTGACTACCCTTAAACCCTTGTGTTGTGGCAAGACAGAAGAAACTAGTGGTTTGACAGAAGGTGGGTGGGGAAGGTGGGTGGGGAAGGCGGGTATGGAAGCAAAGAGAAAAATGAAGCAAGAGGAGGTGGCAGCAAGTCTCTGTTTGTAATATAAAGAAGGGAAAAGAGAGAAGCCTTGAAAACAATGGGTTAAAGAGACAAACAGATATGTTTGTTCTTCTTGGAGGTGGAATAGGGTGAGGGGGAACAGCTGCAGAAATTGAGAGAGTGGGTGGGTGTGGACCAAAGAACCAACCGAAAGGCAGCAATGGGGGGTGGGTGTAAATGGTAACCAGGTGCACCCGATTCATTGTCAAGTTTACGGTGGAGGGAGAGAAAGGAAAGGAGGAGTGATTCTCTTCATGCTTTCAACGCATTTTTAAAAAAATTTTTTTTTATTAAGCCATTATATATATTGCCCACCCTGATTTCATTTTATTTTTAATAGTCTCTGTTTTCTTGTTTCTCTCTTTCACTTCTTCTCCTCATACTGTCCTTAATTTAATCGTGGCAGTATAACGTTCTACAGGCAACAGCAGTATTTCCAAATGATATGCATTTTCCTTTTCTTCTGTACTTTTTCTTTTCTTTTTTTAATGGGGGGTGAGGGAGCTAACAATTGTCCTCTATTCTTCCCCCTTTTTTCCTCAACTCTGGTTCAAATGCTTTTTATCTATCTCTTTCAATCGTCTCCCTCACAGGTTTTATTTTATTTTATTCTCTTTCATTATTTTAAAAGATCTACTTAAAAATATTTCAAATGTAAGGAAAAATTAGCTTTTATTTTCATTTCTATTTTAAATAAGTATCTAAAGAAACACGATTTTTTTTTTAAATTCATAATTTCCATAGATCAATAGATATTGACCTCTGTTAGCAAAAAGTATTTAATTTATGCTACACATAGGAGTGATTAGATTGTTGATTAAATAGTAAATAACATCCGTTTTTGAAGTTTCCTCCTCCCTGCCAAAGGGAAGTAACAAATATTGAAGGCAAAATGCTGTAGATATAACTTTAACAGTAACTAAGCCTGCAATATTAATGAATGTATATATCTTTCAATATTTGTTACATGCATTTTATTCCCATTCTCTTATTTCCATAAACATTATAATTGTGATATATGATAAACATTATATTGACAAACATTATAATTTTACTCTCATTCTCTTATTTCCATAAACATTATAATTGTGATATATGATAAACATTATATTGACAAACATTATAATTTTACTCTCATTCTCTTATTTCCATAAACATTATAATTATATTTATTAGATTAGTTAGTGGATATACGTGATTGAAAAAGCACTACCTAATAAACAATAATGTTGGATTATAAATAAAATTCATTAATTCCTTAGAAATTATTACAGTCAGTTGAAAATCACTTCACTCCTTAAAAGAAATATTTTTTTACTAGTTTTCTTTATTCTTAACTTAAAAAAGGCTTGGAGAATTTGACACTCCCAGGACAAGTAAGAGGGGTAAAAGAAAACAGTGAATAATAGCCTACCTAATTATCTTGTGTAAATGAAAGGTAGAATAGTGCATAGAAGTAAAAAGACAAACACTGCTAAATGCTGGGAATGATAGGAAATTATGGAGAGCCATGATCACCCATGTCCCGAAGAGGATACATAAATTTCAATGATTGATTTGGTTTTTATGGTTCATCAACCTTTTACATATTATTTAAAGCCAGAAAATATTTTTAGATTGTAAGAATATTTTTGGAATTAATAATGATCTATGCATACAATTTCTACTAATTAACCCATAGCTGGGGGAGAAGTGGATTCATAACTTCTCCAAGAGTAAGTGAATACCAAACATGATTGGAATTGGAACTCAGCTCTCTGATTTCCAATTCCAAACCATTATACCACCTGCACACCCAAGCTTACATCACCTGGTATTTCCATGTAGGTCCCCGTCTACGTATTGACCAGGCTTGATATTGCTTAAGTTCAGTGGCAAATTACAATGAATGTTGATTTTGAGATGTTGTGTGCATAGTAACTATATAACTTGTATATTTTATACCTGAGAGAAAGAGGGGGAAAAGAAAAAGAAAGGAAAATAAAAGCACAATGAGAAAGTGAGATTACATTACCTAATGATATTTTACTTCTTTTTCAAAATACTGCTCATCATAAAAGATGATAGGTAATTAACAATTTCTGATTTTCATCAGGTTTGTTTTGAGGGGTAACACTGAGACAATTTGAAAATGTACACACACGTACATGCATGGAAGATAACCACTTGTAGTTGTATAACTTGTTACAAAACAATTTTAAGACTAACATTTGCTAACACACTACAATCATGTACTTGTAAAATATTTTTTTAAAAACCATGCCAGTAGCAAATAACCAGAAATAAATATCTAAAAAATCTAAATTTTTATAAGTTAAATGATAAAAAGATAAATGTAAATATGAAAATTAAAATTTAGAATAAGGATAATTAAACAAAATCGTGCAAAACAAAATGGTAATAAGATAGAGGTTTTAAATACAATATACAACATAACTGAAAAGAATTTGTAAATAAATAAAATATATATATATATATATATATATATATATATATATTGTAATAAAATAAAACAAATATTGATGCTCTAAAAATAGTACTGAATGTAAAATATACAAAATATATAAAGAGAATCAATATAAGAAACATATAAAAACATATAAAAAAAAAGGCCAAACATGCATAAATGGGTCTACAATAAGACAGTGTCAAAAATATGGATATATGAATATGTATAAAAGATATACATATATCTATATGTATAGATGTGTATATAAAATATATATAGTTCAGCCATCTGTTAGGATAGCTAGTTAATCTGCAGCATCTATAAAGTCCACCTGTAGTTTATATTGCAACTAGGCAGTGTAGACATTAATTACGATTTCTGAAAGAGTCTGCAACATTTGCTGTAATCAACAGTTTGAACAAAACTATATATATATATATATATATATATATATATATATTATAATTTTATAATATATATATTACTATATTTTATCATATAGACAAAACCATTTTACTCACTACAAAGATGCAACTTGGTTTCATTGCATTTCAACTGCACTTCGATGGGTGAGAATCAAACATGATTATGAACAATCCTGCTTGTAGGCAAGCCGTATGTGAAAAAATGTGAGTAAAATGGTTTTGTCTATATGATAAAATTATAATAAATAAATAATTATTGCTCTACTTTCGGTATTGAGCCCTCTTTTGGATTAATGCTGTGAATGTTGGAATTTATATATTACTTTTGTTCTCATCGCATTGGATATATATATATATGTGTGTGTGTGTGTGTGTGTATATATATATATATATGTGTGTGTGTGTATATATATATATATATATATATATATATATATTAAATATAACATACTTTATAATAGTTATATCTGTTAATAAATTCAACTGATTATCTTGTATCACTTGCATCAACAAAACTTAAACTGAAGTCTTCGAACTTATATATATAATTTCAGATATAGCTAAAATTATATCTATAAAAGAACTAATATATATTAAAAAAAAAAAAATTTTTTAAAAATCGATTCTCCTGTCGGGTTCGACGTATGAGGGTCAAACAGATCAGTTTCCAGGAAACTGACAGCCCAACACCGGCACATGAGATTCGATTATAGTGGTGAAGGTTTAGGTGCAGGACCATCCACACTTTTTTGAAGGGCGAATACAGAAACCTGGTGCACTACGTGCCACAAGGTTCCCAAACAACCCCCGCTCAGGTTTTGAATTCAGAGTTGTCCTTCTCCTAGACCAGTTGCCATCCAAGGCTATAGAACCCAGTCTGTCCTGCTATTTTACCCATAGCTGGAGGGAGTAGAAGGATTCATACCTTTCCCAAGGGTATTAGCATGTAAGTGAATGTAATGGATTCAACCTGGATTTGAACTCGGCTCTGCGATTTCTCAATCCAAGCCGATATCCACTACTCCACCGTGCCTCCTTATTATATATATATATATACACACACACACACACACACACACACACACACACATAATAGTTCTTATATGCATACACACTCACGTGCACACAAGGGGTTTTTGAAAAGTTATTACCCTAACTTGATTCAAAAAGTCAAACCAAATCACCCCACATCTTTTTTGGTGAGGCCAATAACTTTTCTGCATCCCCTTGATACCCCAAGGTACATGAAATCACATCTTTAGTTGATTATATATCTCATTTGTATTTCAGATTACCATGAAAGTTTCCAATCTGATACAGGATATGGAAAAGTACACCACGCTCTCAAGATTCAAAAAAGAGTCTATATTTTCAGTCCTTAGCTTCCAACTGCCATGATCTGGCTTCCTAGTGTCCTTTGTATAACTTTTTTCATGGTAATTATTCTAATGAGCTTGGTACCTTGACCACATGAATTTAGGTATGCTACTAGATTGACCAATACCTCTCATCTAGGTGTATCCACATGTTCAGTCCTAATAGTTTCCTTTTTCACACTTCTCACCTGTGGAACTCTCTTCTGGCTTTTAGCTTCCCTTCTACCTATAATCTTTAAACATTTAAATACAATATCAATTGTCATCTTTTCTCTTTCTGAAATTTATTCTTTTGTTGTCCTTTCTCCTCACTAAAGTCTTCCCATTCTCTTTCACTCCCAGTAACCCCTTGTATGTCTTAATGGCATTATCACCTTGCTTCAGGTCAAATGTTTAAAAATGAAACCACAATGGATCAGATATATCAGAACATTACTTGAAATAGATATAGGTGAATAGTAGGAACAATTGGTATTAGTTACAGTGATGCACACTGTATTCACTTTAACTAATAATAATTAGTCAAAGTTATGCATACTACATTCATGTTAACTGTTGAGTGTTTCCGCGTGCGTGTATTGAAATAAGGACAAACACATACGTAGGGAAAAATACTGGTATATCTGAAGAGGTATTTACAACAGAGAGATTAGTAGTCAAACTAACGCAGGTTAGTCAGTAACAATCAGAAAGAGTATAAAGTCCAACTGTCTCTTCCGGTAGAGAGACGGAAGTGTGATGGTCACGTGATCTTCCCGAACTCTATAGAACTGTCCTATTAGTAGTAGAGAGATCAGTCCATTCTGATGAGAAGGTGGGTGCACCCCAACATTAACTAATAAACCTGAGAGTTTATATACAAAAGTAGTACCATTTCCTTTCTTCCTGCAAATTATCTGAGACAGTGTCATAATCTAAACTAGTGTTTCTCAAACTTCTCTTCCATGCCGCCTATTTTTTGTGTCAAAAACATTTCAGGTCCACATAAGCACAAATAGAAATTTCATGTAACAAGAAATACATTTTATTTACAAAAGTAAAATGTAGTAGAAAATATAAATCCTGACTAATGACTACACTGTACCTGATATCTATCTATCTATCTATCAGATTGTCAAGTTGAACTTCGAAGTCCCTTTTCTTTTCAATCTGCACCTCTAGGCTCATCTTAAAAACTTCTCAGGCTCACTTTTAGGCTTAAGGACTCATGTTGAGAATCCCTGATCTATATTGAGAAGCTGGACAATGGTCAAACCTTGAACTGAGTGGTCACATTATATATTTCAGCACCCTCAAAATATGATCTCTTAGTTCTACTGAATCAAATAATCTGGGCTGCTATGTCTACATCTTCTAGAGGGTTACCAATCAGTGACCTTACAATAACTAATGTTTGGGGCCACCCTCTGGATTTTGAAAAATTACCTAAAAATTGAAGGTTTCATGCCTTTTTCAAAACTAATTTACGAGCTCAGAGGGTATTTCTCTTTCTGAAAGGCTTTATTATATATTCTATAATAAAATAGAAATTAAACTATTATTGTAGAAAATTTCCTTAAATGTTTAGCTCTTTTGGCCTAATCTCCCTTGCCATATCTTATGGCTGGTGAATTTAAAATTTTAGTTACCCACCAGCCTCTTTAAAAAAATGAATGTACTAATAGGTTAAATTGCTTAGTAGGAGTTAATTAAACTAAAGAAAATATGAAACTTACTAATTAGTAATTCCAGAGGATGACCCCAAATTTTTGATCTACACGCAGACACAATTTTTTCAATTGAATATCTTTTTCTTTATATTATAGTTTGTTCTCAATTAACTGAAGCACCCTTTGATATTTTATTTTGTAAAATTAGGCAGCAAAAAATCAACCAACAAGTTCTGTTAATTTAAGTGTTTTTTTTTTGCATTTTTTTCTAATTTCAAATGAATTGTATGTATGGATCAAAATTGTGGATAAATTGTCCAAAGTTAATGTTTTTTTTTTACTGTGGATAAATTGTCCAAAGAAAATGTTTTCATTCTTTATTGTGGATAAACTGTCCGATGGTCATGTTTTTACTTTTTACTGTGGATAAACTATCCAAAGGTTGAGTTTCTTGTTTTGTCCAAGTGTATAACGTATTTTAAAAAAAAAAAAAAAAAAAAAAAGACAACTTTTGACTAATGTGCAATAACTTATTTGAAAATTGGAAAATACAATAAGAAAGTTTTCAGGCACATTTTTTCAGTTGGATTTAATACGACTTGTTTAAATATACATTAAATATATTAATAAATTTAAATTATTTCCTGACCACTAACAATACCTTCCTATCTAACTTTCAATAGTGGTTAACTGTAAAAAAGTAATTGAAAAATTCTATACTTTATGATTTTTTTTCCATATTGTCATAAATTTTATTTGTTAGTGATGAAAATGACTACTAAAGGATAGACTGGTGAAGTAATGGTAAAGTCAGTGGACCAGGATACAGAGTTCAAATTCAGTTGTGTTAGTATATAAGAATCTTTATTTCATCTTCCTCTACCAAAAGAATTTGTGTCATATTTGCATTTATTAAAAGGAATAAAAGCTTCCAGATATTTCTGCTTGTGAACTTATAGCTTATAACAGTAAATAATGTTTTTGTATTTCCATAATAAAATAACTTGAATTTTATATATGGTTTTAATATTTGCTATTAGTATGTATGTATCATTCTAATCTCACAATTTGCAAGAACAATAATTCATAGTTTTTACAGTACTCTGTTTTGTTTATTGAGAAAAAATACCACTTATCCAAGATAAATTTTATATTAAAGAACTGATTTTAATCAAATAACTTTATACCTGAACCAGGTGATAAACTAAACTAAGTAAATAAGGATTATATATAAACAAATTAATTATGAGTATTATTAGAAAAAAAGAAAAAAGGATGTTATCTTTCTTTAAAATGGGAAAAAAAATTTTTTTCATGAATAGTACACCAAGAACACCAAAAATACATTGAGAGAAAAGGTGTTGAGCTATATCCCAAACTAATTTCTGGGGTGAGCGGTTATCCTTATTTACACTATTTATATTCAGACTATTTTCCTTATCTTTGTTGTTGTCATCCCAATGTTTCAGCCATTGTGTAATTTGGCCTTCTTCAGACACATATTGATCTAGGTAACCTGAAGAAAAAGTGAAATAATCTAATGTATATAGACTTTAGGAAGTGCATGTCACATTGAAACTATAAAGTGGAATTTTAAATTTTCAAATTTCACTGGTTCAAATACCAGTACAGTTTGTTGCATTCACTTTTGCACAAATATGCTTGAGAAGAATCTGAATCCTTGTTTTCTCTCCATCAGCTATGGGTTAAATAGGAGGACAGACTGAACTCTCTAAACTTGGTTGCAAACAAAGAATGATAACTTTGAATTATTTGATTGGCAACTACACTCAATTCAGTCAGTTATGTGCCATGCATGATACACGCATATGCAATCATGTATCTTTCAATACATGACTGACAAGGCAGATTTTTTCCACAGTAGGTTGCCATTTTTTTCTGCAGTAGACCAGTTGCCATCCAAGATAATATCTATAGAACCTGGTCTCTCCTGCTATTTAACCATAGCTGGAGGGGAGAAGAAGAGGATTCATACCTTTCCCAGGGTTATTAGCACGTAAGTGAATGTAATGGATTCAATTGGAATTTGAACTAGGCTCTCCAATTCCTCAATCCGAGCCGTTATCCATTAATCCATCATGCCTCCTATTAAAGAAAGAAAAAACAACTGGTTACAGAAACCACAGCAGCAACAACAATGTGGTGAAGCTGTGGCCCAGGACTCCATGGTGGTGGTGGTTGTGGGGGGTGGCTACAGGGTTAGCATAACTTACTCTGGCTCATAAAAACCTACTTGTTACAGAAACTATAGTAGCAATGTATAGCTATGCTTTACCAGGTAGTTTAATAGCATGAGGGAGAAAGAGGATATACACCAGGTATAGTCAACCTTTTTCATCCAGTGGACGTATCAGCTATGGTTCATCATACAGTGGGCCTCACTACTAAAATGACTCAAGGTAATTTTTCGTTAAAGTTGTCTCAGCCATTTTCATCACAGAAAAACATAAGCATCTGCCATAAAAATGGTGAAAAGTTGATTGTTTTTGGAAATACAACTTCTGAATAATTAAAAAAAAATGAAGTCCTGGTATAATTTTATCATTAATGTCAGTGATAAACACACACACACACTGCTGTATGTGATTTGTTTCTTATTTATTTATTTGAAAATACAAAAAATAATTTTTAAATTAAAAAATATATTTCTTCTCTAGAGAAAAGGTTTCTTCTCTCAAAAACATATTTTCCTTCTCCAGATAGATCCTGTTTCTAAATCAAATGATATTTACACGCATGAAAAAAATCAATTGTTTAAAATGATGAAAACGTTACCTCCAACAAAAAGTTACAAAATTCAAATCATTGTTTATGTGTGTGGCTATGCATGAGAAAATGTGAGTGAACAAGTGAGTACGAAATGAAATAAATAAAATTTTAATAAACTTTAATTTCCTCATGGAATTCAGCACGCCATTGAAAAAGTGAAATGAGCTACATGTGGCTCACAGGCCCTACTTTGTCTATGACTAATGTAGACAGTAAAGAGAAATGCAATTTTCTCAAACTTTTATACATTCATTTTGATATCAAAAGATACCAAAGGGTGTTTGTTTATTTTTATTGAATTTGGTATTATTGTAAAAAAAACAAACAAATAAAAAAGAAAAAAAAAAAACAGATCAATTTTGTAAATGGAATTGTCTTCATTAACCACTTAATTGATAAATTTTTTCCATCCAAATCTTTCATTTGGAACATATTTTTTGCTTTATAAATTCAAGGTATGACCTTGGTTTTTGATTTGCATTATTTTTTTTTCTGTATAATCCACAATCTTTCTAATTAATATCCACCACTGAATCAAATGCATTGACAAACATTATGTTGAACATAAATATTTGTCAAAATAGATTGATATAGCATTATATGATTTACGTAACCAAAATATATATTTTCATACTTTTTTTTCCCTTATATATTCGTGATTATATATATATATATATATATATATATATATATATATATATATATATATATATATAGTTTATGCAAAACTAGGTAATCCGTATGGGTAGACCCAAAGAGGATGATATCCAAAGAGCTCAATGTAAGTTCAAAGCAAATATGTTTCAATAAAACAGATCACTTTAAGGTTCCATGTAATAAGTTAAGAACCTTAAAGTGATCTGTTTTTATTCAAACATAATATATATATATATATATATATATATATATATATAAGGTGTTGCATATTGGGATTGAAATTAGGAATAAGTTGTTCAAAGTTTACATTTTTTTGTCATTCAATTATTTTTGTCTTTTACAGTCATTGTCAAGAACGGTGTGTTGTCAATATTATAAACAAGATTTTTTTGACTAAATTATAGTATTGCTGAAGTTGGAGCTGAAATGGTTAAATGGAAAACATGTATTGAATATATATATATATATATATATATATATATATGTGTGTGTGCGCGCGCATGTTGGTACCAATTTATATAACCAGGAAACAATTATATCTATATAAGCAATATCTCAATTTATATATCAGTGTATGCTTACATAAATAAGTTCTTAAATCTATTACATCTGTATAAGTATGATATATGTGTGTGTGTGTATATATATATATATATATATATATAGATAGAGAGAGAGAGCCTTGATAAAGTCCATTAGACAATGGAATGCATTGGTGAAGAACAGTTTTCCTTTTCTCATTATTAATTTGGCTTTTTGCAGATATATTTTTATTTATTTATACCTGTACTTTTTCTTTTTTTGTTTTTACACAGACCTACACACACACACATATATATATATATATATATATATATATATAATAATTAATATATATATATGATTTAGTGATAAGCACATAAAAGATATATGAATGTGTTTAAATATTGTGAATGAAAACATGTTCATGATAAAGATATTTTCCACAATTCTTCTAAATAACAAATTTCTTTTGCATACTTTCTATGAAGAAATAAACCTTACACGGTTAAACCAACCTTTTATTTGGTCATCTCTAAAAGGAATAGTAAATTTTAAACAGTTATCATTATTAATGCATTTTTTTTAAAGTGAAAGACTGCATGTATATAGCATCAACAGACTTGCTAGCTTAAAAGACAACAAAAAGAAAAAGACCAAAAATTTTCAAAATCAGCAGCTGATTCCCATTCAGCGAATCAGCAATAAGAATTTGTGATGTCATCATGCAGTAGGCGGAGCTAAAAAAGAAAAAAAAAAAAGTTCAAAGCCTTTTGCAACTTGTCAGCTGCCCAGAAATATTCAGGCAAAGAGATTAGTTAAAAGCCATGATATGGACAGACCAGTGATTGCAAACATTTTAGTGAAGTTCAATATGGTAAGATAAGATTTTTTCAATAGTAAAAGAAAAAGAAAAGTCCTCAGTAAAGCTGATTCTGGACACTAGTTTATGGAGATAAGGAAGAGATAAAAAATAAAGAAAACTTTATCTGTTTAAATGGATGACAGTGTATGAAGGTAAATGTGATAAAAGGTTAAAATAAAGGAAAAACTATAGTGTAGTAGGGACATCTGCCTGTAGAAAGGGAAAGGAAGAGTAATAGAGCAAAAGGAAGGAGGAGTAAGAGTGAGTGTCAAGAGGATTGGGAATAGGACAAGACAAATATTGAACACATGAAGATGGGAAATAAAAACTAAATAAAAAAAAGAGAAACAATGATAAAGCATTAAAAAAAAAAGGTTAGATATGAAAAATGCAAAGTCATATAAAAAGAAAAAGGATACAATGAGATGATAGGATTCAAAGATTGAGAGAGAGAGATATGTAAACAGAGAGGCAAATAGACATATACGAAGAAACAAACGTTAAAAAAGAGAATAAGTGACAAGGTTTAAAGAGAAAGAGAAAAGTAAGAAAGGTTTAAAGAGAAAGAGAGAAGTAAGAAAGGTTTAAAGAGAAAGAGAGAAGTAAGAAAGGTTTAAAGAGAAAGAGAGAAGTAAGAAAGGTTTAAAGAGAAAGAAAGAAGTAAGAAAGGTTTAAAGAGAAAGAGAGAAGTGAAAAAGATTTGAAAAGAGGCTGAAGTGAAAAGGTTTGAAAAGAGGAGGAAAACCGACAAGGGTTTGAAAAGAGAGAGAAAGCCGACATGGGTTTGAAAAGAGAGAGAAAGCCGACATGGGTTTGAAAAGAGAGAGAAAGCCGACATGGGTTTGAAAAGAGAGAGAAAGCCGACATGGGTTTGAAAAGAGAGAGAAAACCGACAAGGGTTTGAAAAGAGAGAGAAAACCGACAAGGGTTTGAAAAGAGAGAGAAAACCGACAAGGGTTTGAAAAGAGAGAGAAAACCGACAAGGGTTTGAAAAGAGAGAGAAAACTGACAAGGGTTTGAAAAGAGAGAGAAAAGTGACAAGAGAGAAAGAGAGAGAGAGAGAGAGAGAGAGATAGAGAAAAGTGACAAAGTTTTAAAGAAAGCAAGAGAAAAAAATTGACAAAAGTTTTTTTTTTTAAGAAGTGGCCAAGTATAAAGGGAGAGGAAGACAAGTGGTTGAAAGGGAGAGAGAATAAAGTGACCAAGGGAAAAAGTGAGACGTAGAGAGACATGTAGCCTAGGATAAAGGAAGAGAGAGAATGAGAAAGACAGTAACTAAGGATAAAGGGATAGAGTTAGACATGTGAAAATAAAAGATGTGAGAGAGAAACATAAAAATGGCCAAAGTAAAAGAGATTTAAATGGTTAATGGAAAGATTGAGAGAGATGGATATACAAATAGTAAGAGCAAGAGAAAGCAAGACATACACCCCCCCACATACATACAAATCAAAAGAGTAAAAAGAGAAACAATTTGACAAAGGAGTGGGAAAGATAACAAGATACCAGCAGTTCAATAAAACGGCATTGGGAAGTTGCCTTGTTAGTTTTTATTTGTAAAAAAAAAAAAAAATGAAAATAGCAATTTAAAACAATAAAAAAATATACTAGCATAGAAATAAAACAGTATAAAAGGGAATGAATTGATTGAAGTACTTTTGTTCTTGAGCTTTTATTACTGAATGCCTTTGATTAAACAGGCATTTTATTTTTGATGAAGCAAAAAGAAAAGATATTTAAGGTAGCAACTCATATTACAAAGCCAAATTTACAATATCATATTTAGAAGATGAAATTTGGCACTTACTGTTATTGTATAAGAAGTTGCTCAAACTTGACCAGCATCTGTGTCCTTTACAAGACTGTTAAACTAAATGCTATAAACAATATCTATAAATAGCAGAGATGTAATAAAAAGCAACAGAAATAAGAGGAAATAAATACTAGTGAAAAATTAATAACTGATAATTCTTGATTTAAGAAATTGAATATTATAATACTACTAGTGTATGTAAGGAAAAATGTTAGCATGTCAGGTCTTAGATTAGAATTCCTGTAATTAGCTTGGGGGAATAATCAAGTAATTGGTTGCTGACATTTTTTCGTCAAAATTTATAATCTTTCACACGGAAGTAAGATGACTTATTTGAATGCTTAAAGCTATATATAACACAAATTGATAAATACCTAAGAAAACTTATAAAAGTACTCAAATTGTGGATTTAAATGTGAGCAGATATTTTTAAAGAAAGTGTTCATTAAGAAAACTAGAGTGACAGTTGGCATATGAAAAAAGTTCAAAGAACTTATCTTTGTGACCAAGTAAGTTTCATATATAGAAAGACTGATCATCAAAGTTAGGTAAATAAAATCCAATTTATCTGAGAAGGACAAGTGGTTTATATATACAACCTGAATGATATATTATGTATATATACAACATTCTCTGCTGCAAGAGTTTTTCTGCTACCATTCTAGGTCAGAAATTAAATTTAAAATTGTTCATTTTCAAGTATTTTCAAATATACCAGTAATGTATCTGCCAAAGTTTGATATTACATTACATAATACAATAATATATACAATTTTTCTCACCAGAATCTAGCTTACATATTTATAAGTCTACCATTCATCCATGCCTTGAATATTGCTGCCACTTCTGGCCTGATTCTTGATAAATTCCAAAGAAGAATCCGCAATGTTATTGGTTCTGATCTGGCATCTCACCTTCAGTCACTTTTCCACTGCCATAACATAGCTTCCCTGTGCCTTTTCTATAAATACTTTTATTGTAATTGTTCTGATGAACTTCATTATATAATATCTAGACTTTATAAAATTAAGTGCAGTACTAGATTGGTTGCAAGGTCTCATCTTTTTACAGTTGAAATGGTTAGATGTAACTGTGAGTTCTATGCTAATAGTTTCTTCTATCACACTTCTCACCTGTGGAACTTTTGCTTCCCAGTCAAATTTGATCAATGTCAATTGTTACTGTTATGGTCCAATATCCTCGTATCACAGTTATGGTTCAAGGTTAGAACCAAGGAAGAACAACACAAACACAAGAGTAGAATAACAAAGATATATTACAACAGAAATATAGTACAAGAAGTTGAAGGTGTTAGCAATGACTGTCCGTCTCGTTTAGATTGAACTAATATTGTTTCACCATTCATTCGGTTCATAGGGTTGCATGTGGCACAAGGCCAAGTTTAACGTGGGTTTCCCGAGCCCGTAGGCTCGGCGAAAAATATACCCTTTGAACCCGCCTAGACGGGTTCAGGGCCTGTCTACCTCCCTGGATGAAACCTTGCCCTTCGGCAAAGCTTCGTCCAGGTTCCTCTCTGCCAAAGCAGAGAGTTCAACAGTCATGAACTGGTGCTGGTTGCACCATTCATTCATTATACCTCTTGAGAGGCGCAGTATTTATAGTGTCAGGAAGAGTCCATTATCGTTATAGGTAAGTTCCCATAACAGTTATTTACTGTCTTCTTAATTCTTGTTCTTCTAATATTCTCTTTCCTTAATGGTGTTCTTTTTCCTTACATCCTCTAACACTCATTAACTCCCTTGCATCTTAGTGACATTATTGCCTTACTTGTGGTGAAGAAGAAGAAGAAATAGTAATATTATTATTATAAATTTTTTTTCAGAATTCAGATTAAAGTTTGTTACATTCTGCTGTATAATATGAAAACTTCTCTGTGACAATAAAGAAAAATTAAATTATCTTTAGTATACATGTTAAATTTCATGAAAGAAATGATAAATTATATTTTAGTCTTATGAACAAATTCAGAAGAACGGAAAATGTTGTGTCTCCCCAACCCAGCACAATTAATTTGATTATGGATAAAATTTTAAATTATTAAAAAGAAAATTCTTTTGATCTTTTTTGCTTAAAAATGTTTGAAGGGAAGTGTTGAGAGGTGGGTATTCCTATTTAGTCTTTGTCTTTAGTGTAACTAGCTTTCTTTCAGCTTGAACGTAATAGAAAGATAACACGCTTGTTTACTCATAATTCTACAGCATAATTTTTTGTAGGAATAAGTTTACAATGCAATTGAAGGTGTAATATCTGAAATACATTAATATTTGAAACCTTTCATTGTTTTCTTTCTTTTTAATTTTTACTGCTTTTATTTCTGTTATTGCTTGTGCTATTGTTAAATTTGATCAAACTAAATTTACATGTCTTCAAATGCAAATTTCAGAAAAGATTGTATCAAAAGATTATCATGATTACAAAGATGGTATTTTTATACCAGTCAGTAATTGATATTTTGATCAATACCGATCACGCATTATTAAAAATGTCATTAGGTGGTATTAGTCATAATAACTCATTAAAACTGTCTTTGTGTTTCATCTTAGTAATTAAAAAATGTTTTATTTAGGAATCATAACTTTAAAAAAAATTCTTTTGTTCTTTTATTCTTTAAGATAGCAACACTTAAAACTTTAGAAATTAAAAAAGTTTCAAAAAGTTACTGACAAGGAGTTTCTTATTCCTTGCAGTTGTTGATTTCTGTCAAACTTAGAAATTTAAATTAGCAGTCAAGTTTTAATTCATTCCTATGTTCAGTTTTACAGTTGAAATGGTTAGATGTAACTAAGTTTTATGCTAACAGTTTCTTCTCTGGCATATCTCACTTGGGGAACTCGTCTTCTGGCTTCTTGTTTTCTAGTCAACTTTGATCTTCAAAAATTTTAATGTAATACCAATCATAATTTTCTGTCTTTTTAATTCTTATTCTTTCATTGTCCTTTCTTCTAAATAGTAGTTTTTCTCATATTCTCACACACTCAGTAACCCCTTGTGTCTTAGTGACTTTATTGATTTGTTTGGGGTGAAATAATAAAAGATAAAAAGGATAAAAGCAAAGAGGAAACAAGTAAGCTACTCTAACAAAGTTTCAAAATTCATTTAAAGTGGCTTCAACTAGATTTTATGGTAATCTCAAATCCAATACTACAATGGAATAACAATAAGTATAGTTGAATAGTCACTGTTATGAATAATCAAGAGTGGTCTCCCCTTGTTTTGTTACTCTCCTCTTTGAAAGAGTTATTTCTGTTTATTGGGACTATAAAGGGACACTATATGTAAATCTTGTATTCTCAATTTAATAAAGGTTTCTTAAAGCCTATACCTGCATACTTTTGTCATTACAGTTACATCATGGGATTTAATTGTTACATTGAGGCTCAATTTCTGATTTACAAATATTGAGCGAGGATTCTAGACCATATATGGGAGCAGTATTAGTATCATGTTAAAATACAATTTGTATTATTAATTTATACTAATTATCTTCAACAAAAGGTTAATTTAATATAACTTTCTAAACCAGATAAACTTCTAAGATCTCTTGTACACAACTGGCAGATATGGGACATATATATATATATTGTTTTTGTTAAGTTTATTTTTATGCATGTCTTTTCATCTTACCAGCTGATTTTTTTCACAAACAAGACATAAACTGTCAGTACTTAATGTCATTTTGTAGTTGATTAGTAATACTGACTTTGCACATGACTTCATTTTTCTACTTTAATCAAGCAAAGCCTACCACAAACATTGCAAGTGAGGTGATGGCTCTCCTCTATATAACTGGGAAGTTCCACCTCATGATATTTCCAGACACATCTTTTCAGCTTTTCTTTTGTGATCCAAGAACTATTGAAAGCAAATTTTCATTATAAACCTTATCCACCATATGGCACAGCCATTTACAAGGAACTCCCAATTATCTGGAGTGATATATAAATTATATTATAATATTAACAATAAGAATTGTAGATTGTGTTTAGAAGAATGATTTTCAATGTTAACTTTTAATAAAAAAAATTAAATTATTAAATAAGAAGAATGAGATAATGGGTCGATACTGATATATTAACAAATATTTACTTTGTTTCATTAATAATAATATAACATAATACATCACATACAGTATAAAATATCATAATGTCATTAATACTACAATAAATACTATAAAAAATAATTAATAATATAATACATTACAACAACTAAAATATACATAAAAAATATCTAATTTCGAAGAAAGTTTATAACTGTAAGAAAAATTCTACAACTATAAAAAATTACAAGGATTGCATATAAAAGATGTAAACAAAAGAAGAAATCCATGAACATGCACATGTAAAAAAATGAAAAATTCATGAGTGAATATACAAAACAGATTGAGAGAGATGCAGAAAAAATGGAAAAAGAAAAAAAAAAATTCAAATATATCTATTTAAATACAGAACCCTTTGAAGAATAGTTGGCACCAAGAAACTTCAAAGTCATGGATACAATGACTAAAAAAAGGATTTGATATTTACAGTTAAGTAAGTTTTAATATTATATATATATATATATATATATATATATATATTTTTTTTTTTTTTTCACTAGTAGCACAATGTCATCTTCAGGTGTGGATTGAAAACTGAACTGAAACTTGCATTGTGCATAAAACTTTGGGTGATTCTATAGGTTAGAAGAAAAAATGTATATTTATTATTTATATATAATTTATATCTGTTATTTTACATCAAGCACTATTTTATTAACACCAGCTACTCAATGTGTGATATATATATATATAACAACCAAACACTTCCTGGTCTTTGGCCTTCAGATCTGATAAGATTATTTAAATTATTGCTCTATCTTTCTTTCTGGCCTGAAGAAATCAAACCAAAATGTATCATTTAGAAGTTTTTCAACTTTGTCTCAACATCTATCTCTCTATATATATATATATATTTTTTTTTCTAATTATATATATATATATATATATATATTTTTTCTAATATATATATATATATATATATATATCTTTTTTAATTATATATATATATATATATATATATATATCTTTTTCTAATTATATATATATATATATATATATTTTATATATATATATATATATATATATATATATCTTTTTCTAATTATATATATATATATATATATATATATATATATATATATCTTTTTCTAATATATATATATATATATATATATATATATATCTTTTTTCTAATTATATATATATATATATATATATATATATCTTTTTTTCTAATTATATATTTATATATATATATATATATATATATATATATATATATCTTTATATATATATATATATATATATATATTTTTTTCTAATTATATATATATATATATATATCTTTTTTCTAATTATATATATATATATATATATATATATATATATATATATATATATATCTTTTTTCTAATTTTATATATATATATATATATCTTTTTTCTAATTATATATATATATATATCTTTTTCTAATTATATATATATATATATATCTTTTCTAATTATATATATATATATAATTATATATATATATATCTTTTTTCTATATATATATATATATATATATATATATCTTTTTCTAATATATATATATATATATATATATATATATATCTTTTCTAATTATATATATATATATATATATATATATATATATATCTTTTTCTAATTATATATATATATATATATATATATATCTTTTTTCTAATTATATATATATATATATATATATATATATATATATATACACACTCACCACTTCCTCATGGAGTATGGCCATCACAAGATATCACTGTAAGACTCAGCTGTACTTTGAACATATATAGTTCTTTAAACAGACAAACACATAAAACCTTTGACACAAAGTTGACAGACATGAGACACACACATATTTTTATTATTAGGTGTACTTTTGTGTATGTTTGCATGTCTTTTCCACGTGCCAGCCAACTTGCACACTTTCTCCACAAATGCGGCATGAATTGTTGTATTTAATGTATACATATGTACATATATATGATAATGATCAATTTATAAATTAGGTACAATATACACTTCACAATATCTAATAACAATATAATATAGTACAATAAAATTTATTTGATTTACAGAAAATTTGTTCTTATTGTAGTTCTTAGCAACCATAGCATAGCTTTTTTTTCTTTCTTTATCAAGTCAAGAACTTTAACATTTTCATTTGAAAGATGCACTTTAGAGTTTGACATATCTGAATTGCTAGGATTCTTTTCTTTTTATGTGCCATGTCCTTTCAGGATGTAGGTAATCATGGCTCTCCACCTCCTTCTATCCCTTGCAGCTCTCAACAAGTCCTTTCCCTCTGCTACCTCCCCCAGACCATGTTCTGTAATCCACCTGCTCAAGCTCATCAGGTATATCACACACTGCTTTCCCTTGTCTCTCTATTCAACCTGTGAGTATCAGATTCTCCAGGCCCTCCTTCCTCATTATGTGTCCCAGAAACTTCAGCTGCCTTTTTCTGATGTTAAGTATAAGCCTTCTCCTTGTTTGTAACTTCTCTAAGACCCCATCGTTTCTCACATGCTCGGTCCATGATATCCTTAGCATCCTTCTGTAGAACCATATCACTGTTGCCTCAAGTCTCTTCCTCAGCCTGGAGGAAATCATCTAACTTAGTTTATTACACTTTACTTAATAATAATCTGCTGTTTTTTCTGGGGTTGACTGAAAGTAACTAAAACATAGAAAAGCAAAATATTGGATAAGGGGAAACACTGTATATTTATTGACAAGTACTTTTATACAGGTTCTATCCAGAAAATAACCCACCTACCATTACCCTATATTTACAAACAAGGTAAACACTTTCATGTTGATGTTAGTCTCAGGTATTTTACAAAAAATAAAAAGACAAAAAACAGTCTCTTACTCATGTACAAGATAAGAAAACAATGAGATCTGAGATAGTATTTTTTTTTTCGTTTCCCATAGTAGGGTTGAAGGAGTGGTCCAGGTGTAGTCAGGTGTTGGAGTATAGGTGACTGGTTAGGTAAGATGAAGGGTCAGGGTGGGTAAAGTTTAGTGCCACAAGTAAACATCAAAACATTCAAAAACCTAAAAGTAATCTCACCCTAGAATCTTTAATGCAATAAAGAGAGAGAGAGAGAGAGATGCCAAATAAAATGCTTGAAACAATATATCTTTGAAATAGATTTAATTCATAAAAAGCAAGATAGTGATAAGTGACTGAGTCATCATCTCCTCCACCTCCCCTCCCCGAAGTATGTACTTGTTAGCGGGAGAGGAAAAACCCTTCCAGTATGTAACCAGGAAATTTTTAATTTCTCATTATTTATACATTATTTTAAGAGGTCATTTCTGTCATAGGCTATATGTGTGTATATATATATATATATATATATATATATATATATATATATATATATATATATATACGAGCCTATGACAAAATATATATATATATATATATATATTTATTTATCTTTATATATTTATCTTCATATATTTATATTTGATTTGTAACCTGTAGTCGATATTAAATTTGTCAAATTTTCTCAATTACAAAGTGGCCCTTTAAGTAAATGCAATTTTACTTTCCTTCGTCCCATCTCTCTCCCCCCCTCGTCTTTTCCCTCCCTCTTATTCTAACATTAGATTGTCTATGGTGTGTTTATGTCACCACTTGAAATGTATCTTTATGCATTAGACATCCGACAACATTCATTTTTTTCTCTTAATTAAACCCCTTCACCCATCTCTCTAAAATTCTCTCTGCTAAGGTTTAATCTCCCTCCTCCTCATACTTACACTCTCTCTAAATTCTGTTTTATTTCGGAGTTGATTTATTTCTGTTTTCTTTTTGCATTTGTAGGTCTGATGAATTGGATCGTATTCTGATTCAATGGAATAAATTATGACCATGGAATATTAGTGTTTAAGCCTTTTTATTATATCCTTACTCTGTCCTAGACATTGGATTCTTCCTCTTGGAATTTTTTTCTAAAATATACATGTATGGGTATTTATATATTTTGCATATGTATGTATATTTTCCACTAATATCTATATATATATATATATATATATATATATATATATATACACACAAACACACACACACACATATATATATATATATATATATATATATATATAAACACACAC